>CAJQZM010023065.1:0-11131 GCA_907164665.1 Colias nastes | reverse complement strand
TCAGTTAATTCATATACAATACACAATATTATGAATGACATATATTATCATAAAAAAGACGTGTGGCACTCGGGGACTGCCGCGGTAAAGCTATTGCATGCCTTCAAGCCACACCTCCGTGCCCGTCCCCGTGGGGAGCGTGAGGTTTTTTTCGTTACGGAATTTCTGGATTCGGTCCCCGCGCTCAAGGCTATGCAATAGCTTAATACAAAATATTGTCTTCTCAGAAAATATTAATCTTTTTTATGGGTAGTATAAAATATATTAAACTCCTATTTTCACCAAACATATTACTTACATGTAAAGTTCCATTGCCATAACCTTTTAACTCAACTCAAACTCAAATTATTACTCAAAAGTACTATACTATCAGATTTACTAAAGTATTACTCGATCGAATATACAATTCACATTAAATACTATTGTACCAATGAAATGTATTTATTCTCTTAGTAAAATCGTTTAATTAGATTTTTGGCAACCCTACTTCGATAAAAATAAAGTAGAGGCAACCCTATGTATTTTGTACGTAACTTTTATGTTAGACTTAGTTGTTTCTTATATCGATGATATATACCAGTAATTAGAATTAAAGTAGCAGTAGCTGCAACAAACAGGGATATAGAACGTTATATTATAGTTTTATTAATGTTATTGAGTATCTTATTTTATAGCAAAAACCTTAAATGAAACAAAAATGAACCCAAAAATAAACATTTATTTTTATTTTAATTATTTCATTGGTACATTAGTTAATGAAAAGTGACTATTATTATGAAAGAATATGGGTTCAAAACGTAATTATTTTTTTATATATATCTGTGTGTTACATTTATAGTATATTTATATTTAGGTATGTTTATTGGTTGTATAGTTTCTATAGCATGAATTTTTTTGGAATATTTACTTATGTTTTTTCTATCGATTATTTTTATTTTATCTATGTAGAAATTTATATTCTATATTATTTTTATATGTATATGTAATTAAGATTTATAAATATGTAGTTTAATTCGGTATTTTGTAAATATTATATTTTAATCAGCTTTAAAAATCTAAGAACTGTCTTGCCACGATATTCATAGCAATTTTATTCAACACTTTTTATTTTTCGGCACAATTTTGTTATTGTATTTGTAAATTTTATTTTTAATGATTATATAAAATATTATCTGTTTTTTTTTTAAATCGTGGCGAATATAATATTTACTTTTTTAAATTCTTAAATTACGATTTTTTATGATTTTCATCGGAAATGTGTTACATACTCAGGAATTAAAGGTTATTTAGTTTAAGTTAACTTTAAGTACCTTTAATTTCTAAGTATGTATTAAGAGGCCGTATCGATTTTAAGAGTGATTTTGACTTGTTTCTTTAATTCTTTAGGAGCTCGTTTAAAAAAACTAACTACTATGTTATATGAAAGTAATGGTATAATTTAAAATTCTCTAGAATATTCGATTATATAGATCTGCCGTAACAACGTTTGCGCTCCCGTATATAATCTAAAATTCTAGAGAACTTTAAATTATTCCATTTCTTTCATAAAACATATAATATGTATTTTTTTTATTGCAAATTTTTAAGCATTAACCTATCATTTAGTGTGTATTTTTTATTTTTTTTAACTCTGTTGTAAGAACTAGAAATTCGACGCCATATACGCATAAAATTTCATCAAAGTTAGGCTATTTTAACTTAGATGTTCTTTGAATTTTTCAATAAAAGTGCATAAATTGCCTCGAACATATTTTAGGATGTCTCAGTGTCTTTACTGTAGTATATTTTATAAGAAAACTTCTTCTATTAAATTCCGTGTAAAATACAAAGACACGAACGTCCCGCATGGAAAAAATTGAAACACGCCTTAGGTTATTGGCTATTAAACAAACTGGACAATGAATATCAATAAATTGTCTCGAACGTATTTTAGATATTGAATGAATCTTTAATTTAAGATATCATCACACATTGTTACTAATTTAGTTTTGTTAAACGAGCGTGGTGGCTCAGTGGTGAGACCTCAGACTTCGAATCGATAAGTCCGGGGTTCGAGACCAGGCGAGCGCGCAGGAAATAAATTGATTTTTCAATTTATCTGCGCATGTTGTAACATCACCACTGCTCGAACGGTGAAGGAAAACATCGTGAGGAAACCGACATGTCGAAGAATCAAAAAGTTCGACGACATGTGTCATCCGCCAACCCGCACTTGGCCAGCGTGGTGGATTATGGCCTGTACCCTCATAGGAGGCCCGTGTCCCAGCAGTGGGAACGTATATGGGCTGATGATGATGATGATGATGAAACGAGCGTCTAAAAATTACAGAAACAAGTAAAAATCACTCTAAAATCGATAAGGACTCTTAAGTAAATAATAATATTATATATGTAATACGTGTCTGTTTCAATTGTACTGTAAAGTTACTATGTATATCTGTCTCTTACTTTCGTTTTAAGTAACGTGAGCTATAGCATTATTCTAAAGTAATATTACATGTACATTGTAAAATAGGCTCTATTATAAGTGGTATATAGTATATTATAGAATTATGGACAGTTGTGATGTGGACTGACTATTATTAATAATGCCATCATAAGTTTTAAATCGAAATTTAAGGTAGTTATTCTAGCCCCAAATTGTAAAAAAGTAATAATTATTGAATAAATATTATATCGAATTTAATCTTGTCTTTTATTTTTGAAAAGCTCCACTGAAAGTGTTAAATGGAAAAGGAATCATAGTAGCAAATTTCATAGAATTGGAAATTGTAGTTTAGAATTCAAACCAAGTTAGAGCTACTGAAAACTGTACTAAAGTCTAAATTATCACGATAAAAGTTGTTATTATTCCCTAGTACCCTTTACAAGGTAAAATTAGTTCACACATTAGTACCTAGTTTTACAACTTCGGGGATGTATTCTTTGTTGCTTATCGGTCAGTTAAAATTAAAAGTAATATGTGAAAAGTTTAAGAGGCTATCTACGTTAGCTATATACGTTAGAGCTTTTAGTGAGCACATAGAGTTATTTAAGAATAATATTATGTAATCTAGTCGTTGTTTTCATAAGTATCTACAATTTACCGCTCTAAATACACGAATACTATTAAAATACTAACTATGTACATTATAAAAAAGAAATAAAACTTTCCGATTTGGTAGTGTGTTTTTTATTTACTCCGAACCCATCGAATCAATTCGAAAAAATCAGAAGCAGAAAGCTATATTTTATTTCGATTTTATCCCAGTTCTTCACGGACGCAGCCGGGACGCGAAGTTTGTATATTTCCACAATAAATACATACATGGTAACATATGACTAATATTATACGTAAGATTTATTTAATTTATGTTTTAACAGATAAGTGTTATATTCTGTAAATGCATAGTATTGACGTCACATTGACCTTTATTAAGTAATTATAATGATATAGTTGTCTGGACTAGAAGATAGCTAAAAGCTTCCATCTACAAACAAAACAAAGGACTATTATTCGTATGCATAGTTAACGCTACAAAGCTTGCCAAAAATATTCTTACATACATTTGCCCGAATGAAATAGTTGTTTCATATGGTGGTAAGTATTTCTAAAAATGAATTAAGTAAAGTGAAATTTGTTGTATTATTTATTATATCTAGAGACGCGAAAAAATGGACATGAAAATATAGGTATGTACGTACCATAAGCTTCAATTTTATTACTACGTTTATCAGGTAGGTACGTTCACATTTCATATGAATCGTTGATTTAAATTTTTATACTCAGGTACACTGCATTTATAGCATTAACTTTATAATCTCTATATCGTCCCCTTACTGGTAAAACTGACTAACTGCACATTTTTACAAAATTAAGTTATAATATATAAAAACAAGCGGTCCGCCCCGGCTTCGCCCGTGGTACCTACATGTTTAAACTATCCTATCTCTCAAGTTGGATCGAACTGCACAGTGCACATGGTGTGCGAATTTTATTATAATCGGTTATGTGGTTTAGGAATTAGGAGTCCATTGAGGACAAACATTGTGACACGAGATTTATTTATAATATATAAGTATTAAGATAAAAATGAATCCCTATTTCCCTTGGTCACCGAATCACACGTGATAACTGGACCGATTTCGACGAACCTTTTTTGTTATGTTCCTTATTTTCAGGAGAAGGATCTAATGGAAGAAATACTTAAGATAATATTTGCGATGAAAAAAAAAACACTTAGCCACTATTTAAATTTAAAGCGTTAACAGGATATTATCGTCTGTCAGGTCAGCTAGTCGACAATAATAATCAAAGAATTATTATAGTCGATTTCAACATTAAGTCCTTATTAAAATCATATGATATTATGATGCATCAGAATTCAGATCATATGATTGCACATTGCTCTATGAAAAATAAAATATAATATGTCTTCGGTGGTGTTACATTTCTAGGCTTTTAGACAAGTACATTTCTCATCAATACTAAGAGTAATACTAACATAATTTTTGTATTACACAATTTATCGAAATTTTTCTTGTAACTGAAGGAATACATTGCGTAAGATATGAGGTAGGCGTTGTTATAACTATAGAGTTCCGTATAAAATATAACGAATTTAAGAAAAAAAAAAGTGTGTGCGTGTGTACCTTTACGCGCGATTGAAGTAAAACTTCTTTGGCGTTGACGACATATATCACTGAAATGATTAAATATTAACTTAAATAAATAATCCTAATTGATTATGATATTTGCCACTAGCTGGCGTTTATGTCAAGAAGCGTGTAGTATATGACATATACTTACAACCAATCAGAATTATTATTTTTAAATGGCGGAAACTACACAGACTATAGTAAGCGTTACTTCCGTCAGAAAAAAAAATCTGAGTTACTCCCTAGTCGCGCCTAAAGAAGTTTTACTTCAAAATATTGAAACACTCCACCTTTTTACTTTATATTTATTTCATTAGAGTACATCCATAACTATAAACCCATTCGGCATGACGAGTTTAAAAAATGTTATTTCAGAAAAATTTTCAGTATTTCAAACATGGTAAACCCAACGCTTCAGTAAAATACTTGGTTATATTTTGGTATAAATAACGAGGGTAAGAAGTTACATTTGGAAGCGGAAGCAAGAAAAAAACTTTAAGGGTTGAAAGGGATGATATACATAAATTTACATGGAATGCTAGTCTTGCAATACATAGTTATGTGCATAGAAGCGAAGTCGCGTAAAGAAAGTAAACAATTTTAAATATTATAATGAAATAAAATATCAGAAAGAATTGTGGAAAGAATAATTGATTGGAAATCTTACGAGTATTATTTCGCATTCGCCCAAAAACTAATTATTCTTCTAATGTAGAGTTGGTAGAGTGCCATGAAAAGTATGTTATAAGTATAAATAAATATTTCATGACAATTTTCACACACGGCACGATGTGATCCCATACTAAACTTTCGCTTGTGTTATGGAAACCAGATGGCTGATAAACATATGTATATATAATTTTTAAATAAATATTATATAGATAATTAACACCCAGACACAGAGCAAACATCTATGTTCATCACACAAATATTTGCTCCGGGTTCGAATCGAACCCACGATCTCTGGCTTGGAAGGCAGGGCCACTACCGACCAAGCCAACCGTTCAGTCATTTGTGTGAATGTTATCATCATCTTATGTAATTAAACAGTTTTTTCTATTCGAAAAAGTGCCGACTTTAAATGTCCTATATTAGCGATACAAATCAAAGAAGCCAGATCAATCTTACTATTCCTTTCTACGAAACAACTCCGACAATTTTGGCATAAGTTTTATCAATAGACGTCACTGACCGTCCACAAATTGCGTCATTCATGCTATAGATATTTGGGATACGGGTCCCTAATCTATCTAAGGTCCATTGTACTTACGAGGTGTCCTCACGGCGCATGCGTAGGGTGCTGGCTGTCAGTCGTGGATGTGTCTAGTTATTCAGTAGTTTATCTTCCGAAAATATCTGTGTAAACATGTCCGAAAAAACTAAATTAGAAACCGCGGAGACGATGGGGCTCTTAGACAAAAAGGTATGTGGTTGTTGCATTTTTTTTAATTTGAATAATCTGTCCAAAATGTCTTCGAAAGGTCAACGTTTGAAGGACACGAGGTCGAAATAAATGATTATCATGATAATGATTTGTAGAATTGACAATATTACATGAATTAAAACAATATTTAATTTAATTGCATGTAAAAATTATTTGTGTTTTGTTTGACATTAATTTCATATTTTGTATTATTAATTATAAAATGTGGTTATGTACCTAACTATATAAGTTAATGAGTTATCAAAAAATTACATTATTTGTGGAAGAAACTGATATACCTAAGTATGTTATTTATCACTTACGATAAAATTAAATTAATATATTAATAAGAAGCAGAAAGTATGGTTAACCAAAATCGATTAATCTAAAATCATATTTTGCAAAATTATTATGATATTAATAACCGTATATATTACAATGACATGATTTAAAGAACAAAATCAATTAATCACGATTACCTATATGACCACGATCTAAAGCAATCAATTCCGAATTTATGTAGATAGAGTAGGTACTAAAAAAAGTTCAAACTCTACATAGATATTTTAACTAAATATCTACTACAAAACGATGTAGGTACGAATTTACATTAGCCGGTTGTTAATTTCTAAAATAAACATGTATCTACGGTTGTGAATAATATTTAATCTACATTTATTGACTTTTTAATTTCACACCAAGATCGACTGAAATCTTGAAAAAACATTGACCGATACAATATTTAAGATTAAAGTTGTCTTAGTTATGGCGTACATATACAGCCAAAAGATTGGAATACAGGGATCATCTGCCCAGTTCACAAAAAAGGTAGCAAGAGGAAATGTAGCAACTACCGCGGAATTGCTCTGTTGCCAACAGCATATAAAATCCTGTCGTACATATTGCTGGACAGACTGGAACCCTACGCGGAAAAAATCCTCAGTGATTATCAGTGTGGGTTTCGTCGAAACCGAAGTACGATCGACCAGATTTTCCTCCTCAAACAGATCATGGAAAAGAGGTGGGAATACGCTCAGAGCATGCACGCGCTATTTGTAGATTTCGAGAAGGCTTATGACAGTATTGATAGGGGCGCCCTGTTTACAATTTTAAAGGAGCTTGGTATTCCAGCCAAACTGGTGGACTTAATAAAAACAGCTATTGGAGACAGTAACATGCGAGTGAGGGTGGGCAAAGAACTATCAGAAGAGTTTGCGGTGCTCACCGGATAAAAACAAGGCGATTCTCTGTCGCCTGTGCTATTCAATTTGGTACTGGAATATATCCTGCGGAAAATGCTTGCATTGGACTGCGGAGTGTTACTAAATGGAAAGCATTTGGTGATTGGATATGCTGACGACCTCGCATTGCTTGGTGAAAACCGTGACGAAGTGGGTAAAGCCGCTGAGACCTTAAAACAAGAAGCTGAAAAGGTCGGACTAAAAATAAACGAAAAAAAAACGGAATATCTCCACATGAAGCGCTATAGGGACACACGAACTCAACGCCAAAACCTACAGGTTGGAGATACGACGTACACGGGAGTAGCTAGCTTCAGATATCTGGGTTGCACGATAACGAATGCACACACTAGAGAGGAAGAAATTAAAATCCGCATACAAAATACCCTCAACTGTGGTGCAGCCTTGCATAAAGTCCTCGTGTCTAGGCTTCTAAGTAAAAAAACCAAACTGCGGATATACAAAACGGTTATAAGACCAATACTTACTTATGGTTGTGAAGCCTGGACCCTAACCCAGAACGAAGAGCGTAACCTTTTAGTCACAGAACGAAAGCTTCTTAGGAAGATCTTTGGTCCTATCAGACAAGAGGATGGAAGTTGGAGAATCCGGAAGAATGCCGAATTAGAAAAACTCATGGCCGAGCCAAATATACTTGGGGAAATAAAAGCGCATCGCCTGCGTTGGCTTGGTCATGTAGAGCGAATGGGTGAGGAGCGAGGTCTGAAGAGAGCATACTTGGGCCGTCCCTCGGGCCGTCGGCCGGTGGGTCGACCCAAGTATCGCTGGCGCGATCAAGTGGAGAGGGACCTGAGTGCGCTTCAAGCCAGTGACAATTGGCAAGAGACCGCTCAGGACCGGGGAAGGTGGAGAGTTCTCGTCTCGGAGGCCAAGACCCACTTCGGGGTTTCAGCGCCACAGGAGTAAGTAGTAAGTAGTTATGGCGTATTAACAAATTTGATTTCATTGAGTTTAATTACAAACATTTACATAGGTAGAGTTAACTATAATTAATAAATGTAGATTTACTGTAAATATTTATTTTTCAAGCTCAGAAAGAGTTCAGAACAAGTTATTACGTTGATGTCAATAAATAATAGGACATGTCGTTCAGATAATATTAATGTAATAACATGTATTGATTTTGATATAAGCTTCTTGGATTTTGGTAGAGTCGCAGAATATGCTTTGAATAATGTTATCTATGTGTCTGTTCGTGTTATAACAGCTTTTTATGATTTATGATTTTGACTGTCAATTATTATATAACAGCTTTACCGATTTTGTGAGGTCTTTCATCAGCTTCAACTGATTAGCCGATACATCAAATTATAGTCTTTTAGTTAACTTGTCGGGACCTAAGGGTTGTTTTTATAAGTTTCTTATTTAATGCTGACGATAACGCGGGGGCAGCAAGTAAATCAAATAATATTAAATGATTATAAGTTATTTAAATGCAGGTTATAAATTATTTTATAAACCATAATAATGACCTGAAATTGGAGTGTTTACCAGTTATCTTATACCCGTTCATCAATAAGTTTTTAATAAGGCAGAGTTATGATCATCATTCAAATGTAATAAAATGTATTTCATAGACTCTTGATGAATTGTGTGAATGTCACTATTTGACTGTAGCCGTAACCATGGCAACGTACAAACGTACTAGTTTATGCCAAGTTTATGCAACTAGGATTTAGATGCAGTACCTAATTATTTTGCTTAACACGAGCTCTATCGTCTATGCTATAAAAAAAATAAGTACCTACCTAATTCTGAGAGCCATTTATAGACACAAGACACATTTAATCTTAGCATTTAATATTTAATCAATTGACGTATTTATACATACACTATTACAGATTCTTATTCATTTAAGAATATTACGTAGGTTTATTTTATTATTATCGCCTTAGAATTATCGCTATCTTTTAGGGGCAAATACATTAGTTATAAATATTACGTCAATTTATGAAAACGTATCAGTCTCAGTCGTCTAGTTGACACTTTATCAATCGTATCGGAATGATGTAAATAAATTACAGTAAACAAAAACAATGACGAAACGTGTAAGATATAAATTATAAAGTAATTAACGCGAATTTGAATCTTGTGTTTAAATAAGTTCATATATTGTTAATATATGAAATTATTATATTGTTAATATATGAACTTATTTATAGCCACTCGTCAGTCGTCACGGCTGTTCCAGGTTGAACCGGGCTAAAACCGAAATAAAATATATCCTACTAGCAAACCGGGCGAACTCCGTTTCGCCACCAGAGACACTTTTTCTTTGCTATATACCTCACGGAGCCCGAGACCTTTCCAACGAATCCAAAACCGTGGAAATCGGTTCGTGCGTTCTGGAGTTATAGCGTCAGGAAGGAAAACCCGACTTATTTTTATATGGTAGATGACACTCACAAATAACATAGCTTGCTATTGGTAAAAGAGATTTTAAAATCGATTCAATAGATTCAGAGATTATCCCTACATCATCAAAAACTCACAAACTTTAAGTACTTTCCTCTTTATAATATTACTTAGTAATTATTATAGACTTTAGAGTATAGACTGATTAGCCGAATTTAGCCGTGGACCAAACTGCGGGCAAAATCAAGTATTTATTATATAACTCATGTGTTATTCTGATACAAATCCGTCTATTACTTTTTTGACCAATTCATTGCAATCATACATACAATTCTTTTTATAACATTAGTATAATATTAATATAGACTGACAAACAATTTGGTCGTGCGTCATCCACCCTTGTGTTTTCGGACAATGTTTGTTTGTGTAATGTATGTGATACCAAATATGTTTATATAGGTCATTAGGCTTTTGTACAGTAGGCAAGAAGCATTTATTCGTCTACAAAGAATTGATATTTGATGAGATCAAAAATGGGATGATTGATTACTTGATTAGATACCTACGGTACTTTGGCAGACTTTCGGTGTTTATAAGTTTCAGATATTTTCCCACATTCCAATTCATGGCTAAGAAATGGGATACATTGATCGAAATATATTTAGAAGTAATCTACTCGTTAATAATTTCCATACGTTTTGAGTAAAAACCATAAACAATATTCATAACATGCTCAAGTTATTAAGCAAACTAAGAATGATAATTACTTTCGCATATTGTTATTTTCCGACACCAAAATGTTTAGCGATGTCATTATAAAGAGATTAGTAGATAATCCTTAATCTCGTAAGTTCAAAGACAGGAATTAGTCTATCTCAGGCATCTCAGGTATGTCTTGGAGCATGGTCAGTGAAGCAAGCAGTTTTGGCATTAACATCGTAAATTGTAATCGAACCAATGAGGCTTACGTTACAATTCTATTTGAGTTTAATAGTTAGTACGGAATTTTTAATAAATTAAATGTGAAAATAAAGACCAATAATTCAAACGGGATCTTTTACGCCTATAATAAAATAGTCCTCTTTTAATTATTCTATATTCGAACTTGAAAAATGGCGCGCCAACATGATAACACAGATAAAAAATAAAAATAATGCGAAGTCTACACCAAATATGCATCAACGATAATTGATAACTGTGATATGTTAAAAGGTTCATCATATGCGATTAGGTACATTTCAAAAACAACCTTTTTATTTCTTGTTAATGAAAAGATTGCATCATATTATTGGTGCATATGTATGTAACATAATACAATATACATTAAAAAGGCATAATTTGCGTATTTAAAACTTTTAAAGTATTGGATAGTATCAATTGGTCCAATACCATTGAGATAATATTACTACGTATGGAGGAGACACCACCAACAAAATCTGTGCGCCATTTTTTT
>CAJQZM010023064.1:0-10355 GCA_907164665.1 Colias nastes | reverse complement strand
ATTATTTAGTAGTTTGACGGTAGTCGTTTAGCGTCGTTGCGCCGACATATTTGCAATAAATTTGGTTATAGAAATTAGCTGTACACATTTAGATAAACTAATATAATTATATTTTTCACTATTAGACATTTAAAAGACTTAAGTATATACTTTTGTAAAATGCAAGAAATTTGGTTATAGAAATTAGATATTAACATTTAGATAAACTAATATATTTTTATCACTATGACATTTAAAGTACTTATTTACTTTTAAAGCTTGTAAAATCAATAATCATTCACCGATGCATATAGTATGCTATATACCAGAGTTTAGTAAATAGTTACTATCTAACTTATACGTCTATATTATCTGTATACGTTGTTCAGTAAAACTTCCCGCCCAAAACCTTTGGCGTCTTGCGGAAGGGTAAATGGCTCTGTTGGACCCACATTTTCTGCGTAGCGACCATTATTGGATCTGGAATTTCGGAAAGGACCCGATTTACTGCCACCAACCGACTTCTTGGTTATTTAGAGAGGTGTAGGCCCACTTTGTTTTTATCATAATTCTGATATTTTGTGTATGAACACAGATCAAACTTAGTTTAGGCCATAATGGACCATAAATGGTATAGGTACTTTACTCTTAATACTTTTCTACTATATAAAATTTCCCTTTTAAATACATGCATTGAACGTATAAAGAGCTTTTGCAAAGAGTAGAGAGTTTGTATACCGTACTTCTTGACGAAAATTTTCATGTAGGTGTGTATTCAAATTCGTTTTTATTATGAGGCGACTCATAAAAGTCAAACTCTATTCATATTTCGTAATATATCATGGATTCTTTTAACTCGCTCACATATTGAAAAATTAATACGCACAATTAAATCAAGAGCCATTTAAAACACGAAATGCTTAGAAACCATTTGAAACCAGCATGAGCTTGAAAGCAAAGCGCATAGAGATTTTAAAAGCCATTTTCCGCGTTTCAATAATTTAAAAATGTAGGCGATTCAGATATAAGAGGAGAATGTACGAATGGCGTCCAAAATGAAGTCAAACGTGAACTCCGCAGTTTGCTACGAAAAAGCGACGTCAAGTTGTAGTTTTCACAGATACGTTCATTTCCATGCCGTGTATGGAAAGTGGGGAACGTGATTCGCCTCCATAAGGTACACTCTGACATAAATGGCTAAGCCAAAGATTTAACTCCAATTTTTACTTTACACGACTTTCATACGATCTATACAAAGTTTTGCGTAGTTGTTCTTTTAGTGAGGAGGCTAAAGTTGCTCCAACTGAGTAATAGAAAAGCTAGAGTAATATAAAGTTATAAAATTTATTTTCCCAGAAGATTATCTCTTGGTCATAAATAGATTTATAAGCACAGGAAGCAAACTTCCTGAATCAGCTTCTACCTTTAATTCTATCGATTTATTAATGTTACATCAAAAAATATCTCCAACATTTCCAAGTAACCTTTTTCAAAACATTAGTTCTTTAAATAATTATAACACGAAAATTCTCCCTAATTCCCTTTAATCTCTTGATGGGCGTTTCTTTTTTGTAACTTTCAAAATATATAAATTCATTAATTCAAATTCAAAATTTATTTATTTTTCACAAAATTTTTACAAACTATTACATAAAATGTAAATCCCTGGTTAACCCACTAGGAAAACCTGTGCGGGGTCAACCAGTGAATTTTTATATATACATTTCCATAAATAGCACCTTGCTATACAGGGTGTCCCACTGTTGGTATACTAAGCTCAAAGGAGGTTATAGTTTTGCATACGCTGAGTACGTAAAAAATACTTAAATAATTCCAGACGCATTTTTTTTCAAATAGATGAATTCTTAAAACTCTATGTATAGGTACACCCATAACAAGCAACCCGCCCAACCTTGCCACCAGCACGTGAGCTATCGTTTAAGATTATGTTTTCATAGGCAAAATGCTCACATTAGAGAAGCGGTATATGCCGGCTGCGCGAAGCTAGAGAAGAAAACATGGATTTTCAGGAAAAATTTAGCAAAAAATTTTTACGTAATTTTGTTGTTTAAGTATTTTTTACGTGATCAGTGTATGCAAAACTACAAGTCCCTTCGCGCTTAGTATACCGATAGTGGGACACCCTGTATATACGGTATACTTTTATAACGTCAACACGAGCTGACCATAAAATATTAATGTTGGAATGTTAACCGCCGCCCCTAACTTAATAACACTCCGCCGTCTGACGTCATACAATTTTAATCGTGTCGTCGTAACTCCTAGTTTATACCTTATACCTTCAATACTTGTAACATACTGGTATTGTATAGTACAGAGATAGTGGTCGTTAAGGTTTTAATGTAGGCTCCACCTGTTAATTCTGTTTCGTATAGCATGCAGAACAGCCTGCGTAGCTTGGCCATTTAATAAGATATTATAAGACTAAATATATTTATATTTATTTAGTCTTCGTTTAATGCTGAGTCGAAACCCAATAATAAAAGTCATATATAGCTCAACTTATAGATTATTCAATAAAATACATCACTATTTACTTTCTTTTATTATTCACAGCAGCACGGATATATAACGGAAAAAACATCGTGAGGAAACTATGGTACAAAATAAATGTATGGTAAATACATTTTATTGGCGCGCTCTATAATATAGGACATAGGTAAAGGAAAACTGGTCAAAATGTTCTTCACGAATATTTTAGTAATCCTTACGAGTTTTGGTTATTTTTAACGAATTCATATAAAATATTGTAATGCAAAAAATGCCTACTGTTACAAAAATAAGTTAAATATTAATATTTCTTAGCGGCTTGAGAATTATCGTACACATTTCTCTATCTTCACATTCATATCGAATTTGTAAATCTAAATCTCCAATATTATAAGAATTTACTTCGTCCAACTACTACAGGTGTTTAAACCAAAAAAAGAATTAAGAAATATCACTCAAAATACGAGGTTTTTGCTGACGAATCCGAGCGAATTAATCCTGACATTTCTATAATTTGCTTGCCAGAACTGCCACTTGAGCTAGCTCATAGCCTCACGCCGTTTATAATATGGTTATTAATTATTTCATACTCGCCTTGGGGTCAGACTAGTCCTATTTTCGAGGTTGTTGCTATCTGACCTAATTACCGATTAATTCACTAAGTCGACGCTCGCCGCAAGTCTTAATTAGCACTGCTTAACACTTTCCTATCGATAGACCAATTATGGTCGTCATAATTGCTCATCTCGATACGCTTATTTGCTTCGAACAGATTTATAGCATTTAATTTAATAACTAATAATTGAAACTAAATTTAGACTTGAATTGATGAAACTATGGTAAATATAAAATAACATGTTCAATTGTTAAAGGAAGTAGATAGGTATTAAAGATGAAAGAGGATTTTTTTGTTATTTTCATTGAATAATCCATCGAAAATATTCCTGAAATAATTCCACTGATCTTAAATATCAGTCTTTCCTGGAAAAAACGTATGCGATCAAGGGAAACGTATGTAATGAATAATGTAAGAAAATAATAAGAGTATCAATAATTTTATGTCATTGCTCTTACTTTTTATAATGTCTTTATATCGTTACTATTGTGTATATTATTCTTCTTTTGTATTTTTTGTAAATATGAAATTTCCACGTTTGATTCTCTTCTATGTACCAGGTACCTATGACGCAAATAGTAACATAAATGAATGTAATTCTAAAATTAACAATCGAGACCAGTTTCGTAGCAAACAAACCTAACGCACTTCACAGTAGTTATACCTACTGCTGAGTTTTCAACATGTCCCCACCGACATGAAATGCCAAATGAAAACCCGACAATAGTCCTGCCTCTTCTTTGTTTCCTATATCCTTTGCAATGTTGACATTCTGTGAAAAACAAAACTCGAAATTGGTTGTAAAACTTCTAGGTCGGTAAGGCTACCGAGGTTCATTTCAAACTTAGATATTTTTCTTCTTCGTTTACTCGTAACACAGTGGAAATTCAATATTGCAATGCATTTTGAAGGCTCTATAAAAGCTTGGAATCTAAAAATAGTCTTGTAACGACTAATGTTAATATTTAATAGGTAAAAGACAGGAACATATATTATATCCTTTTTAAGCTCTTAGTACTCTTTAATTTAAAGTAGGTATCTATGGTATATCTAGACCCAACGCTACTTTTTGTGCATCATCCAGCAACTTCCTTCAAAAACCTTTATTCCAATAGCATAGTTAAAACAGAGGCTAATTAATTATACGTATACCTATATAGGAACACAAATCATCATCCCGTAAATAAACGGTGTAACAGGATTTAACTCTTCACAACAGTCGAATTATGAGCCGACCCGTTTAAAATAAACCGTTTAAACTTAATCACAATTTACTTTATCGAACCTCCATTTAGGTCGTAATTTTCGCAGTTTAAAATCGGAATGTTCGCTCATAATGTAATTAAAGGCTCGATTACATTTTGTTGCAAACATGGCCGCACTTTCCATGCCGCAAGTTAATGCCGGGCTCCAAGTAATTCTATTCCGCCCAACAGACCTGCACAATTTACGTCTACCCACATAATGTGTTACTGCACCATTTTGACATATTAGGTATTTTGTTTGAAACATTTATATGGAGCGGAGCTAGAATTTTCTAGAAGAACAGTTTATTATACGACACATTCAACATTCTTTGACATTATTCGTGAAGATGTGTGATGTGTTCTTTAATTAAATTCAACGGAAGGACGACAACTATTTTTATTGGATAGTCCACTGGTTTCTTGTTAGATGATTATTTTTCTATTTTTGGTTATTTTTGTTGCGCTCCTTCTATTGTTTGAAAATTATCATAAAGTTATTTGGTACCTAAGCGATGTTATATGAGGTCTTGAGTATGCAAAATATTTTAAATGCTAAAATAACGCAAACCATTTTATACAATATCTCATAAGATTCCTTAGTTATGGTCGCAGATATAAATTACTAAAATATATAATATAATATGCCATTTTAAAAGGACGATAGCGAAGACTTATCGACAATGAAAAATTCATCATCGATAGTAATACCCTGGCGACTATCCAAACTGCCAGCGATGAGACATATATAACTACTATGCGATATTAATTATTTTTTGTTACGATACGGCGTTGAAAACTGTTCGTATATTTCTATAACAGCCTTTTATATTGAACATAAAGCGCCAATGTTATTGGGACCATTACAATTGAAATTAACAAATTGAAGTGACTTTTCGATTATTCAGATATTTAATAATATTCTATTATTCATATATTGGTAAGGCAAATTCCTGAAAAATCTATTCAGAAGTATTAGTGAAAGAGCAAAAAATATCAGTTCCATACAATCTCCAATTGGCCAAAAAAAATTAACAATAAACAATGTAGGTAGGAAGTCCCACAAACAATAGTGCAACCTATATGCTCGTTTATAGCTCAAACACAAGACAGATAAAACAAATAATTGGGCTTGCTCAAGAAATATAACCGACTTATAATGTAACTGACAACAGCAAGCGACTTACAATCCAAATTGATCCCCTTGTTTCATCTATTAGTTGTTCTGAGAATTCCTTTCCTATTACAAATAATATAAACCACAAAAAAGTAGATAATTATTCTCTTATTTTTCCCCGAACTGCTTTAACTGCGAAAGATTAAACAAGTCATTTAATGAAAAGTCTCATTATAATTAATTAAAAACACTTCGAAGCGTGAAACAATTAAAAAATAATTGATTTTGTTGGGATATTGCTTTGGTGAAATAAACAGGGCGAGATAAATCTGGATTTCAATTTCCGTCGCAGGCCGATTATAAACACGGGATATTTTACATTTAGATTGTAACATCCTAATAGACAACAAACAATTTTAAGAGCGATAAAAGGCTTGGTTCATGGAAATATAAGGGGGTGTGTTTCGTACTAAATTACTGGGTCCCTAATCCTATCTCATCTATTTCATCTCATTCGGGCCCTTCAAAAATGGAAAGCGATGGGATAATAATATCCCATTGATTTTCGGCATTTCATATTTTGTATATTACTTTGTTTTTTTCAAACAATAGATTTCCCCAAATAAAATACACATAGTGCACACAAATATCAGTAGGTAATGCATAGCATTGAATTATTTAGTTCCTCTTTCTGAAAATTCTGAACAATGGATCAATTTGTCGAAATTTGAACATTTTTTTTGTATCCATGAGCGTATTGGGTATTATATAAAAATATTTCTATTACTCTTATTGAAATACGTTATAAGGAACACTAAATTAAAATGTAATTCTAATATAATAAAAACTTCAATGTATGTGTGAAGTTGCAAAGAAGTTTATGTCTGGTCAAACATTTGAACAAGAACACTCATCAAATTGTAGTAAGGCGTTAAAGAGATTGAAATCTTACTTCTAATGTTATTTTAATGTAGTTAATGGTATATTTATGATACCAACATCATACAGAGGTTATTACTAGCTACAGTATAACAATTATTATTAAACATACTAAAATCTTCTGTTGTAATAACGAAAACATTTAGATAATGAAACTTGTTTTACGGTATATAATTGAAATGAACGTATGATATTTATGTATATTAAGAGAACTGTATTGTGTACCTATAACTGGTACTTGAATAAGATTTTAATGTAGTATTAAGCTTTTTACTATAAAGTAATATAAAAGACCATTATTCTTTAAAGATATAAGAAAATGATCGTTCCATAAAATGGAGTAATTGTATTTTCTGCGACGTTAAATATAATATGTAATAAAAATATGTTCATAAAGCTAACCAATTTAATTTTTAGCCGATACTCTTACTCTTACATAAAATATTAAAAAGAAATAACGCATTTTATAAAGAAACAAGGGTTTAATATTTTGACAACCAGGTTGGTGATGACCCTGAATAAAGTCAAGGGTTGAAGTTTGAAGGAATAAAAGTCCAGTTCCGACTACTTGTTTTCCAAATATTTAATTTTTATTTTATTTAAAAAGAAAATACACTTTTTTTGAGTCGCGTCTTATTTTCTTAACAAAAGTTCAGCTTACATGAGAACAGAGAACTATTACAGAACATCGAGTAAAACGTCCAGGAAAATTTATCTTCATATTCCCCAACACTCTTGTTTTATATCACAGTAAAACCACGTACGTTAACAACGCTGTGTAAATACGTTAACCGCAGAAGGCATATTCTGTAGAGCAATCAAGATATGTTAATCGTCGTCTTTGATATTCAAACTCGTGTAGAGACGGTCATTCACAGGCATCAGCATTTCACGTCGACCCTTCTGTCATTACGGCCACATTCATCCCTTGTACGTCACATAAGGAGCTTGGCACACTTGTTCTGTAGGTCTATTTCTGTACGTACGTATTTAGTATATTTGTGCGTCTGTTTCTGTAGGTATTTAGTATATGAGACTATACGTTTAACTTACTTGTTGCTAAGGCCTTAGGTTCAATTATCAACCAATAAAAATAGATTCAGGTATGTAATTGCGATACAGAAAGAAGACAATTTTAAACCTAAGTGTACACGGAAAAAATCGTCTTATTGATCTTGGAAACTACATAACCGAATTCAAAAATGATTTAACTGTTGGAAATGTATGATCACTGTGCGTTATAAGGCTTATCTTCAACATGGTATGTGTATCACGGGCGAAGCCGGGGCGGACTGCTAAATTTAAGTCAGTTTTGTTACGATGTTGCTGGTAGTTGTTGAATTATTTAACACCAATATACTACCCTATTTATAATATGTATTTTACAAAAATATTTTCTAAAAGTTTTTCATTAATCGAAATGGTTGAATCGTACAGTGATTAAATTTTCAAAGAAATCAGTCGTAGTCCTTTTATTTTGTATAATGGAAGTTTGAGTAAATTTCTCCGAAATAGAAATAGTATTAGCAAGTAAGCGTAACCCGTGTAACCTTCAGTAAGCTCTTTGTATTTGCTCTAATATTTGTTTTAGAATGTGTACTTTTGCCGGGATGGTGCTCGGGAATCTGCAAACAAAAAATAGCTTTATAAGCTATTTTATTATACAAACATCTGGGTAGAGATACAGCATAGTATAAATTAAACAGAAAAAAAATGTGTTTTATTTTTATTTACCTAAGTATTTATTATTTATTTGGCTTTAGTACTAGCTATACCTAGTAGATACAGTTGATGTTAATGGGCGGTAATGGCTTGATGTTAATTTACATTAATTCGGGTGCTTTTTTGCATCGTGTATAAATAAATATTCTTATATTGAAATCTAAACGTTGTCTTACATACGTCCTTGTGGGATATATAGTACATTGGGAGAATCTCGGACACTTTTTTTTTTTTTTTATTTATTAGAAAACAAGCTTTCACATTTATTTAAAACACAATTTTGCGATGCGAAACCTTACGAGGTTTGTAGCAACGCTCACAGTCGCATAAACACCGTTTGTTATTCGCAAGGAAGACAAAAGATGTGCCTACATAAACATATTTCAGATGTGGGATAATTTCAAATTGTGAACACCACTTTAGAGCATCGCTTTATTGTAAGCATCGTGAAGGAATGGCATGAAGAGGTTTGATAATATTTGTTTGAACGCGCTAGTCTCAGGAACTACTGGTCCGATTTGAAAAATTATTTCAGTATTACATAGCCCATTTATGGAGGAAGGCTATAGGCTATATATCATCACGCAAAGGCCAACAGGAGCGGAGCACTGCGGGTAAAACCGCGGAGCACAGCTAGTTAATAACAAAACTTCATTATTTCCGCTCCAAACAAACTCCCAATTTATTGTGATAAACAACTATATTTAGCCCGCATTTGGATCGTAATTCAGTCATTAGTTCTAACATTCAATATGCAATCGAATGGTTTATTTTCATGCAAATGATATGGTTATAATATCTTAATATATATAAATCTCGTGTCACAATGTTTGTCCTCAATGGACTCCTAAACCACTTAACCGATTATAATAAAATTCGCACACCATGTGCAGTTCGATCCAACTTGAGAGATAGGATAGGTTTTATCCCGGAAATCCCACGGGAAAGGGAACTATGCGGGGTTTTCTCTGAAAACGCGGGCGAAGCCGCGGGCGGAAAGCTACTAGTATTATATATTATCTCTGGTTATAATCAGTTCACGGAGTAATCATTGTTTATCTGTGGTACATCTGATATAATATATTCTAATTGATGGAAATACAATTTAAACTATATTCAATATGTAATACACATGTGTGATAATTTGATTTGATGGCCTCGTTGGAGTTGTTTGAATAGCATGTGCCACTCTACTGGTATTATAAATGCGAAAGTTTGGTGGACTATTGTTATTCAATTAACAGAATGGCCATATTGACTACTGAGATAGAATCATACATTCCATTCCCAAATTATCATTTTTTTTTCATACATTTTCAGTGTTTGTAAAAGAACCAGTAATTCAAGCACAGTAATTCCCACAGATCAATCTAGAACATTCCATAAAACTAATCGTTCCATAAACACTATCTTGCATCACAGATATCCACAGAGTAAAACTCCAGTAGATACATCCAGGCAATACTCTCGTGAATTGGAAAATTACAAGCAACACGTGCGATCAGCCTGCTCTGTGTCTAGATCCTCTACTCTGTTTTCAATTTATATCTTGTACCTTTGTACGCGACGTGGCACTCAGTGACGATTTTTGTTCCTACGGGGTCCTTATATAATAAAAATAATATAATACAATAAACGAAAATAAATAAGAAGCTAATTAAATTTTCATTCGAATTTATCGCTAGGTATAAGCTATTCATGTTCAAAATTTAAGTTAGAAATAAACTCATTATCTACGATAATAATGGCATACGAGCTTCGTTCTTAAAGAACATAATATTAAAATGCATAAAAGGTTAATAAGGAATACCTATAGAGGTAAAAGTAAAAAAAAACTTAACGATTCTACAAAAATATACGATAACTCCAAATGCAAATTTATTCAAGACTTTCATGTAAGTATAAAACATTTTAAGTTTGAAAAATCAGATGTTTTGCGCGAAGTGACAGTAGTACCCACCTCAACGCTTCGC
Source organism: Colias nastes (assembly GCA_907164665.1). Taxonomy (NCBI): domain Eukaryota; kingdom Metazoa; phylum Arthropoda; class Insecta; order Lepidoptera; family Pieridae; genus Colias; species Colias nastes. The sequence goes on along the minus strand of CAJQZM010023064.1, from coordinate 254 downwards.
TTATGAGGCGTGCAATATAATATTATATTACCTACCCAATTCATTTCAATGTAAAAAGTAATTTACATTAAAGCTGAGTAAGGACCAATTTTTTGTTTTAATAAGCTCGTTGACTTTCTCAAATGTCCTTAGAGTCTGAAAAATAATTTCTATTCAAAATGTATTGAACCTTAAGAGTCCGTATACAAAATTGCGCTGGACAAAAGATAGTATTTTTACGTTTGAACGCGATCATCGTGTAGTCGAGTAGCAAA
>CAJQZM010023047.1:0-10567 GCA_907164665.1 Colias nastes | reverse complement strand
AAATAGTTACTACGTTCTAATTTACAATAATGTTAAGAAGTATGTTAAAAATATATTATTATATGGGGGCTTAAATACACGCATAAAGTATTGCTAAACATTATAATCATCGGCTCTATCAATTATTTCAACTAAAAAAAATCATACAAACATATACCTACCTACCGATTCCAAAATAATAGGCTACAAATGTTGTATCTATTTCCCCTGATTAGCGCAATCCTATCAGCAAAACCCCATGCAAAGGAAAATCAAGTCTATTCAATATAAGTACACATACAATAAGGCTCTATTTCCCGTAACAGATTGTTTCAGGAGTTACACAAAGACAAACGTACAGCCACTCCTCCCGAGAGTAAGCCTCATCGATACATTGCCGTCTATTTACTCTTATTTACTGCAAGGGGATCTTTAACGAGAAACTGAAAGAAAATACATTCTAATCATGGGTGTTTTCACTTGGTAAATGGTGATTATGTGGAGAGATACGAGATACATTGTATTAAATGTAATGTTCAATATTATTTGTACACGCTTGTACACGTTAGTTCGGCAGAATTTCAGTGTTCTATGGAAAATTGATTTGGAAAGATTGTTTCTAAATTTTTGGAGTATTGTCATTAAAATATTTCTAAACGATAGATAGCGGTGAAGGAACGATAGACATTTATATTTTCGCTTACATCTAACTGTTCGTTAAAATTGTAATAGATATCTATCAATGAATATCAACATCACCCTATAGCTTTGTCATGTAAATTATCCAAAAGTCTATATTCTAATCTACAATAATTAATTTAAGAATTTTGAAATGAGCAATATAAATCTTTAAAATTTCACATTGAACTATTTAATACTAATTGTAACGACTTTATGGTCAGTTCACTCAATGTATTTTAAGTAACACATAATTATCTTTTATCACCATAATAACACGCTGGTTTTATTACAATTATGACAGAATTATTACAGTTATAATGAGTGTCCGAGTGTCCGCCTCTCGTTACAAATAGATATTGTCTTAAATCACTTTATAACGAAGCACGTCTTGTTTGCTAGAGCGAAAATTTATATCATAATATACAGAGAGGCAACCCTACGTACACGCCTGTCTATCTTTTGCCGCTAAGCCTAGGGCGGTAAACTTGTCTCGTATTTGATAGCGAAGCTCAGACAGAGACAACAGCAGTAAGAACATGCAGAAGAGCGACAGGGAGAGCAACATCTCCTTAAATTTTATATTCTATCCGCATTTTGTCGCCTAAGCGTTCCATTTAGTGTTCCATATTTAAACCTTGCGCTTTTTCTTTTTCTTTCAGCCAAGCGGAGAATGTAACGTATTTTTTTTTCTTTTAACTTTCAGGGGTGGAACAATGTGTGTGTGCGGAATACTGATGTGTGCGTGCGACCGCCAACGCCCTGTTAGGGAATGAAATTGGCATATAAATGTAAATTTTAAGCTATGAATTTTAAAATGAAGTCGATACTTCCTCGCTTACCGCGGAACGAGTGCCGTTTTCGCAAGTTTTCTGTCTGCCTCGTATGAAATTACATTTAAATTAGCTCTTTAGTCAAAAAAATTACGCTGTGATAGCTTAAGAATATCTCATTTTCAGAACATAAGTACCTACTTACATACGTAATATAATTACACACATACCTTAAGTGTATTGGGGCTTATGAGCAAGCCGTACATTCTTCTAAGTAACTTGTATCTTGTACCAACAATGCAACAATAACATTGGAGTGTTTCTTTTAGGTATACAAAGGTATTTTATAAAATTCAATGTATTTAAAAACACATAGCTCTCCAATGAAATGGCAAAAAATATTAACGCCATGAACGCACCCTCGCCCGTTCAAGCCAACGAAGAAAAAGAGAAAATCAAGTGGAGGAAAAAATCCACTTTACAAACGCAAACAAGTCACTTTAACTTTATTGAGCTGTAATCGAATTGTGACGTCCCTATAGCAGCCGCACGATTCGGGTCGGTGCTGCGGAATCTATATCCATCCTTATCTCGCCCGACCATTTAAATCTATGCGATTCAATCGTGCCGTCTCGCTCGCGTCCCAGGGGTGCCGGCGAGATTGCAATCTTTTGATTTATACCAACTATTAGGAGTGCTGTGGGATAGTCTGTCTTGGACGAGATTTCCTCGATAAGCGTTGGATACAATCGACGTTAGTACTGATTATAGAAATAGATTTATACCCAAATATATCACAATATCGGTGTTTATAAACATAATTTAAGTGTTATTATAAGTTATCAATGTTTTCAGTCACTAATAAGATTGCTGTGGAATGCAATGATTATCAGTTATCACCAATTGAACATTTGTATTTTATTGGTTGTTAAAATTTTAAGAGAATTTGGGCAATTTCTATGTAATTAAAATAGTACCTCATAATTATTTAAAATATGTATGACATTGAATAAATACAGGTACATTTCATTTTCAGTCATATTTTTTTTTCTTGCAAATTCGTACCCCAAATCATTTAAAAATACATCTCAATCTGAGGCTTATTAAATCCGCATACAAAAGTTATCCCCAAAATATTGCTTAGGTACAATACGCTATTATCCCAAGTTGACCGCTGGTCGAATGCGATTCGACCGCGGTCCCTGGCGGTCGTTTAGGACCGGGAAAAAGAAGCACCCCTCATTTTATATTGAGCATGTTTCTTGATGGTAACTGGTAAGTAATGTTTGGGACAGGAGTGTTGAAAAGTAGTTGTCAAAAATCTACTTTTTTTAAGCATTAAAAATAGAGCTGTTTCATTCATCATAATTCATCATTTAAATACTTTAATTAAATACCTTTTCGATTTTTTTTTATTTATAGAGCTATATGATTGCTTAATTTATTCCGTCTTATTTTTTTTTAAGAAACATGCACATTGTAGGTACACTGCTACTCTTCATATTGATAACATATTAAAAAGGTAATAATGACAGCAGGATAATAAATTATCCTTGTTAACAATACATAATTAGGCTAATATATAATTGGCTTACTATCGATGGAAAAACGTTATAATTATATCAAACAATTTATACAACCTAACTTCAGAACCTAGCAATTAATTCCTCAATAATAACACGAGCCTCCATATTCACTGTCTCATCAATGTATCAATAAATTAGAATAATCGTTATAAAATACACATCCTCGCATTCCAGTTTAAATGAAAAGCGACGCTCAAAGGGCAGGCTATAATTTATAATTATCGAGTAAAACCGGTGAAATTAAGATGTTCCGTGTAAAGGTGGATTGATACATCAATGTACCTACAGAATAAAAACAGCTTAGTTTGTTTACGAATGACTTTGAGAATATGAATGAGCCTAAGAGTGGAAATTTAAAAATTTACATTTTTATTAATGTTAACTTTACAATGTTGCGAACAGTTGCAAATAAAAAGTACATATCGATTAAAATTTAAATATTGCTCAGTTGAAAAATGAAAAACCATTTTTTAATTTCATTGCAAAACTTTCAAAAGATCAAAAGAAGGAATCGATTGTAAGTAGATTAGATAGAGCAAGTGTGACGTTATATTTTAACGTTACTAATAACTTGAGTTCGTGAAGGATAATAATCGAGTTTAAGTAAATATTTAGTTACATACAGACCCATTCTAATGTTTATCATGTGATAAATAACATACCTACACTAAAACAATCCACTCTTAATTTCCACATCATATATTTATAGACGTGATACTTTAGCACATAAAAAGGCATAGAGGCGCAACGCAAAAAAATAAGCCATAAACACGTGTTTATATCCATTATTCTAAGCGAGAGTACACGCTTGGCTAAACTTAAGTTAACTTAACTGAGCAACAAAGGGTTAACATTAAAACAGCGTGTCCAAAGCGATCGTCAAATGTGTTCTCCGTTTATGTGATATGTGTTTCCTGTCAGTTAAGTTGTCAATAAACTTATAACAGCTTAAGTAAGGTGTGGTGAAGTTATTGTTCAGTCTATTTTAAACAACATTGTACTTGTTTATGTATTCACTTCTCTGTTTACTGGTTTTGTTAGAGCAGTAAATAAGATCAGTATCTTGTTGCATAAGCTAGGTAGTAAAGATGATGTTAAAATGTTGTTGTTAACACGCTTTTTTTTGATAAAATTTTGCAGATGTCATATAAGTTATCACAATAAAAATTAAGTAAGTAGGAACTGCGCTATTAAAATTATCTGAAAAATATTTTGAGATAGCCGTGTATGTAATGCCGGTGTAAAATATATCTATTTATCTACTATAAAGCTTTCTTATATGTTGAGAATAGACGGTGATATGACTTTTGTTACCTTAGTACAACTTGATTTCTCTTTTATTTTAATTTTATACGTAAACTACCTTAGAGTATACTACTACCTTATTATTATTATTTTTTTTATTTGCGTATTTATGTCTCAGCATAAATGCTGGTAGCAGCCACATTTACGGGCGGAAACCAAGTAAATGCAGCATTTGTAATTTATTTATAATATGTGTCTGTCTGTCAGGTATTGTCATTTTCTTCTATTTGGAGGAATCTTCTTACTATTCTGCATGTGTTGAGTATGACTGCTTTTTGTAGTTGAATAAATACGGTTTCTTCTAGATGAATTTGTTTTAAACTTTGTTTTAAATGTTTGGGAATAACACCGGTAGTAGAAAGAACTATTGGTACAATGTATACTTTATCTTGTCTCCAAATTCGTACAACTTCTTCTTTTAGATCATTATATTTATTAATTTTTTCAGATATTGTTTTTTGTATATTATGCGTATTTGGGACTGCTATATCGATGAGGTAAGTTGTTTTATTTCTTTTGTCTTGTAAAGTTATATCCGGTCTGTTAAAATGAATTGTCCTATCTGTAAGTATGGCACGGTCGTAATATAGTTTATAATGATCATTTTCTAGGACAGTTTCAGGTGTGTATTTGTAGTATGGTGTGTTTGTGTTGTGTATGAGTTTGTGTTTGATTGCAAGTTTTTGATGAATGATATTGCTTACCTGATTATGTCTGTGAGTGTAGTCTGTTTGTGTTAGTGTTGTGCATGCTCCCGTAATGTGCTGTATGGTTTCTGATTGAGTGTTGCATTTGCGGCATTTATCATTTGCTATTGTAGGATCTTTGATGATATATTTTCGGTAATTTCTTGTGTTGATTATCTGGTCCTGAATTGCTATCATGAATCCTTCGGTTTCCGGGAAAAGATTACCTATTTTAAGCCATTTATTTGATGCTATTGTATCTATGTGTGGTTGTGCCAGGTCATGAGGGTGTCGCCCATGTAAGACTTTTTTTCGCCACTCTTCGATTTTTCGTTTAGTAGGATCTGCATCTATATTCGGTATATCTGTGTTTTCAATTAAGTTAAGTGGTGTGTATTTATGATCGTGTTGGAGAATGGTCTGGTGTATGCTACTGGTGCGGGATTTAGATTGGAAAAATATTTTTAGTTTGGATATTTGTTTCTTCCAGAGATGTCGGATATCTATTAAGCCCCTGCCTCCATGTTCTCTTTTGATAGTAAGCCTTTCTATTGCAGATTTAGGATGTAAGTTGTTATATTTTGTAAGTATCGTTCGCGTATTACGTTCTATTGTTTCTATATTAGTTTTACTCCACTTAATTATTCCAAATGAATATGTCAATATCGGTATTGCGTACGTGTTAATGGATTTTATTAAAGCCTTGCCTGAAAGTTGTGTTTTACAAAGTAAACTTAATCTCTTTTTATATTCTGTAATTAAAGTCTTTTTAATAGTTGAGTGGTCTAGTCCTTTTAATTGCTTATATCCTAAATATTTATAGAGGTCAGTGGGTTCAATTGCTGCTATTGTTTCTCCGTTTTCAATTTCATAGTCTCCAGGGCGGACTTTACCTTTCATTATATGTAATGTCTTACACTTATCTAAACCGAATTCCATTTTAATATCTTTACTAAATCGAGCCGTAATATCTACAAGCTTTTTCATATCTCTGTCGGATTTTGCATAAAGTTTAATGTCGTCCATGTATATAAGATGCGATATAACAGTTTCTTCTACGTTTCGTTTGAAGTAATAACCAGCTTTAGAATTTTGTAATAGATGTGATAACGGATTTAAAGCTAGGCAGAACCACATGGGACTCAAGGAATCACCTTGGTATATACCTTTTCTAATAAATATTTCTCTAGTGGAAATATTAATGTGATGTGTGCTGAGATGAAGTGTGGTCTTCCAATGTGTCATTATGTTCTGTAAGAAATCTACTAGTTTTGAGTTTACTTTATATATTTTTAGTATTTGTATTAACCAGGTGTGCGGAATACTGTCAAAAGCTTTTTTATAATCGATATATGTACAGTGTAAGTTTCTATTTTTTGTGGTTGCATGTTTATGAATTGTAGAATCTATAATAAGCTGTTCCTTACATCCCATGTGACCCCGCCTACAGCCCTTCTGCTCTTCTGCTATAATGTTGTAGCGTTCGATATGCGAATTAATTTTTACTGTAATAGCTGATGTCAATATTTTATAAATTGTTGGCAAGCAGGTGATAGGTCTGTACTGAGAAGGTAACGGGGAATAGTCTGTTTTCGGGAGCATATATGTTATTCCAGTTGCAATAAATTCGGGTATATTCTGATGTCCTTTTATAATATCACTTAAATTTTTAGCTAATGATTTGTGCAAGACGATAAGTTTTTTATACCAGTAATTATGAATTCTATCTACACCAGGTGACTTCCAATTGTGTAATCTAGCTGTTATGTTTCTAATATCGGATTCAGTAATTTCGACAAACTCCATTTCTTCTATTGAACTCCACTTTTCTGTTTCTTCAGTGATCCAATCAGCTTTATCATTATGTTCCACTTGCTGCTCCCAAATACCCGCCCAAAAATCTTCTAACTGTTGTACTGTGGGTATATTTTGATTATCTTCTCTGTGTATACCTGTTTTCGGCTTCTGCAAGTTTCTATAAAATTGTTTTTCATTTGTTGCAAACATCTTATTGTCATTCTTTCTCTGTTGTGCTTTTTTATATCTTTTTAATCTATGAACTTTAAGTGCTAGCTTTTGTTTAAGAGTATCTAAGAATTCTTCTGGTTTTTTATTATTGTTTTCATGTCTGGTATGTGTGAGTCTTGTTTTAAATATAGCTTCTACTTTTTTAACTAATTTTTTAGACCTATTATTATTTATATATTGTGTAAGGCGGCCACAATCTGCTCTTAACTTTTCAATATCCTTTTCTAGTCTTATTTCCCAGGGAGGTTTCCTATAATTTTTTGATTTGGGGTCCTGGCGGTTATTGATAATTTTATAGTTTAGTTTCTCTGATATTACTAGAGCTGTGCAATATATAATTGTATGGATATCTTTTAGTTGTAACTCATCATTAATGAACTGTCCCAGTATCTGGTTGTTAAATATTTTTACAAGTTGATCAAGTTGAGGACTATATCTTAGTTTAGGCAGTTTTGGTCTTACTGTTGGGTCTATTTCAGAATATTGCATTTTTACTTCTCTAAATTTGTCGTATAAATCTTGAACGAGTTCATTTTCTGTCATATTATTGTTATCTGTTCGAATTACGGTGTCGTTTTCTAATGTAAGTGTTGTGCTTTCTGTTTGTGTAAATATATGTGAAGATTGTGTGGGTGATTGAGATAGCGAGTAAGTAGATAATATCATATTGTCCGTCGGGGTATATATTGGTGCGATCAGTTCATTAGTTTCTGTGTTTTGAATTTCTGTTTGTAGTTTCTCTTGTACTTCTTCTTTTAATCGGTTCAGCGTCTCTTGGTCCAGTAGTTTATTTCTTACTATAGTTCTCCTTTGATCAGAAATTCTTTGCTCTGACACGTTTATTTCTGGGTATTCTTGTGTGAAAAGTTCATGAAGTTGTTTCCTATATATAGTAAAATCTGTTTCTAATTTAGTTATATAGTAGTAAGTGCGCATGATAAATATGTTTACATCTTTGCTCCATCGCATGCGCACTCTTGGTTTTCCAGCTTTGGTGGACGCAGGTAAGAAGGCGTTAGCCTCCCGCGCAACATCCAAAGTCGGTGTGGGGGAACACGGATTTAAACTAGTAGTAGATGGTGACGACGATGCGGAAGGTGTGTATGATATTGTGCTTGGGCTATATGGTTCTTCTGGGGTATTCGCTCTGTCAGTCGGTGCGTCATTTTCGTCGTAGTGTTCGGCTGTAGTATTTTTATCGGTAGAAGCCCGCCTGCTCAGCTCCTCACCGCTGACGGTTCGCATGCTGAAACACCCAGCGTCAGCTCCAGGTGTGCCCCGGCGATCGCTCCCGGGCAGCGACCCTATACGTTTTCTTTTAGATAATCTAGTCTCCATATTAAATTCAAAAATCTCAAATGTTAAATGGGTAGTTGGGACCGTTGGTTGAGAAGGGTAATGCCGAGATGTTGTGGCTATTTTGGGTCACACCTGTTTTTTTTTTTTTTTTTCTTTTTTCACAGGGTATAGTCAAGTTGGCAGTGACTATCAATTAAATGATCATGCCTTCCCGTAAGCCCCCCCACCACGACAAGGTGGTCCCGTGGGGGGGTTATTATTATTATTATTATGTTTCTCATCTCCATAATACTCGGGTACCACCAGAAGGACGGCACCCGGTCTTTTGGAAGGCTTACGTGGGGACACGGATCCAACACGCAGAGGCCCTTTTGAGAGTTTTAATGTGTTATGGGACACCAGCCGCAGCCTGCCCATGACTGCACTATATAGAGATACAGCCCTGGGCAGTCCGCGGCCGATGTAGGACTATTACAGAAAATGGAATTAAATAACTGTTATTATTATTATATAATACTATATTATATTTATCGGTGCAGATAGCCCATTTATCGAGGAAGGCTATAGGCAATAATATATATTACGCTAAGACCAACATGAGCGGGGCCATGCGGGTGAAACCGCGTGGCGCAGCTAGTAAAAAATAATATTATAACGAACTTACCGCGACTCTACTCTCTTTCAGGTCCAGTCGCATCGCCAAAGCCTCCCTCATGAAGACATCTGGATAGTGTGACGCGAGGAACGCTCTCTCCAGCTCTTCCAGTTGCCAGGAGTTGAAGTTCGTCCTGGAACGTCTCCGCTTGCCGCTGTCACCGTCGTCATCACCGACACCACCTTGAATGATTAGAAGGAATTAGTATGTGGAAATTGGAGATAAAAAGCTATAAATAACTTAGTTAAAATAGAGAATCATTGTGGAAATAGTATCTAATTAATAATATTTGATTTTATATTCTAAAATTTTTGTAAAAAGGGAATCATTTGTCGACTTTTCTTATCCAATTTTATAAAAATATGCTTGTATTCTCTAATCTCTAGGTAAGAGATCAGTAGGCCAGTAGAAATCGACACTAAAAAACCCTAAATTCGCAAAGCACGATTTAGTTCTGCATTTTTGGTATGTTGTTTGGATCAATTAGGGTGATGTAAATCCCAATTTGCAACTTCGAAAAAGTTGTGCTCGCTGCGCACCGCGTGATAAACTGCGAAAATTTGGGTCATTTTTCACTTTTTGCTCTAAAAGTCATAAACTATGCGTTTCCGACAAGTAACATTCACTACATAAATAAAGCTAATTAAATTTTCAACAATTTAAGCCTAACCGCAGCTCTCTAAACCTTATAACAACTAAGCTGTAGCCTTTCAAAGATAGTCAGTTTTTCCCGAAAATTTCAAAGTTTTAGTTTTGCTCCCGTTTGAACCAAAATATTGGCAAAACCGCTCGTTCTATGAGAAGGTCGTAAAATAAAGTTGTAGAAAATTTAATTTTCTTTTATTAGAGCACAACACAATCACTCACAATCTGCATATCAAAACATAAGCTGGGAGTACCTCCACGCGGTGAAGGCGGTAACAGTATAAACTGGCTAAAACTCCCATCAACTAAACACATTTGTTTCGGGCTTATGTTTTGTTTTTGATTTTCGCACAAGATAGTAATTGGAAGTAGCCCATCAACCTCTAGAACATCGGGCCCTATGAATCTTCGGAGCATTTGTTTCCTTTGTGCGGAGGAAATCACTGAGGAGTTTCTCCAGCTCCAAAACAAACTTCCCAAATCACGCAGAATTGAGGTGTTCAAAGTAGAATCGATGACAGTTAGGGAATCAATGCTCGATGCAGCCAGTCGTCGAGGTGATACATTGAGCAAGTCATTGATCGTCTTATAGCCACTTTTGACCTCGTTGTATCTGATGCCAGGTACCATAAGTTATGCCAAAAGAAGTTTTACAGTCTTCCATTCAGCGTGCGAGAGAAGAAATCCTCAGAACCCAAAAATGTCCCAGAGTGCATGGAATACATATATTCCTATCTTTCTAATAACAGGGAAGAATGCCAGTTTTCCTTGAATGAACTCATTGATCAAATCAAAGGCGAATACAAACCTGACATCAGAACTGTCAAAACACACCTCTAGAATCACTTTGGCGAGTGCAGCTTCTTAGTTAAACATTTAATTTGCATATAATCTTTTTTCCTACTTTCCCAAATTTTGTAATTTTGTTTTTTA
>CAJQZM010023040.1:0-10779 GCA_907164665.1 Colias nastes | reverse complement strand
ATCTGAGTTACTCCCTAGTCGCGCCTAAAGAAGTTTTACTTCAAAAATATATATATGTATAAATTAATTTTTTCCACTTTATCATTGTTATAATTAATGTAAAACTACTGTCACATTAATTGTCTTATTATTGGTATTCCTTTTTATTGGCGTATTGTTTTGTTAAAGTTAAATAAAAATATTGTAATACAAGTAGCTGTAAGGAATCTATGTATGTAAAAATAAAATAAAATAAAATAAAATAAATAAAATAATATTACAATAAAATTTGTAATGAAAGTAATATAGAATATTAAAATGAACACGAATTTAAACATAATTTACAAATTGTCCAAGTCACTTCTACTTCATTATTAAACATTTAATATTGTATAAAATAATTGGAGCGTTATAAAATAAGAAATTTAATTTCACTCAAAATTTCATACGTAAAAAATTCTCGGGGGAGCTAATTAAGATTATATTAAACTTCGTGAACATAATATATTCAGAAATTTTTATATCCATTCCTCTTTATCATAGAATAGATCCATGAACGTATTCTGGAAGATTTACTTTCATTGTTTAATATTTAATGAAGGTGTTTGTTCGGGGAGCAGATAATTCGATTCATCAAGTTTCGTTTGTTAGGACTCGAGACGCTTCAATAATAAAGTTCGTTATTGGGCTCACTTATCATGAACGAACGAAATATAGAATAGGGCGCCCCGGAGATTTGATCGTATAAGTATTCCATGAGAAAACCGTATACAGGTTACATTATCGATGATTACGTTCTCGTATTTATGGATCAGTCTCTGGCTGTATCCCTATAAACTACTAACAAGGTCTTTTGTATACCGGCATAATAGTTTTGATGAATCATCCCAAATTTTAGATAGGGTATAGCAACATCTTGAGTACTTCTGCTAATTCATATTATAACTTAAGATGTGGATATTTAGAATATAGACTAAAGAATTATCCCCAGTTAACACTAAATATTATTCTGTGTTCATTGTAAATACTTACTCAATTTTGAGAAAAAAGCGAAATGATTAAAATACTTTAAAAAAGGTAAACAGAAATACCGCTTCCAATTATGAATAGCCCACTCACAAAAGTTGACCTGTTAACAAGCTTCATCTGTCCTGATTCAAAAGTTTCAGTCTACACTCACACATGCAACCAGCTGCATCACATCCACAGCTGGCCGTATCTCTATCAGGAGACTGCACTCGTACGTGCCTCTGGCCAACGACACTTTGCGAGTCTTTTACCCTCAGTAACAAGCGTTTTGAGACACCTGCAATCAACACTATTGTTCTTGCTTACCTTGTGCATTCTAAAGCTGAGGAAGCCGGAATATAATAAATGTCTAAGACCAGACTAGATTCTGGAGTCCAGTAATTACTAAGTTAATAAGTCCAAATAGATATTACTTAAAACAATTTGAATTAATGAGTCAGAAATCAGAGTTGGCTATTGTTAGAAATTCAGCTTATTAACTGATTGCTTATCATACGGTAATGAACACATTTAAATCTGAATTTCGAATCATCAAATTAATTGAATTTTGCTAGCGAAAAGATAATAGTTACAATTCGCAATCCAAAGGAAAATCAGTGTCCAATGTACTTACAAACTGTAATTATGTAGTTATTATGCTTTAACAGAACCTTGTTATAAGTTTTGCAACGGCAATGGCAACTCTGAAGCGAACATTATATTAAATTTATTTATAGGTAAATTTCATATATTTCGAGTTAAATAGATTTTATAACACTAAATACTCATGTTGCATAAACAGTACATCCATGTGCAAATTTTGTCATATCTCTTTAAAGCAGTGGTCATTACGGCGTACCTACCTGCAGTGTTTCAAAATTAATTATGATATTACAATAATAAACTGACGCATTTCGTTTTCAACGATATGCCCATAAATTTAAGTAGGTCAATAAAGGCGTCGTAGCTGATATAAACAACCTTTTATCTTTAGATCTTATCTTTGTAATCATAATAAAAGCTTTTAGCCATTAGCAAGAATTAATTTACCGCAGGCAACAAATTAAACTCAATTTGCTTAATAAGTATATCCTTAATAAACGAAGTGTTCTGGCGAAGCTTGGAAAGATTTTCGAGCAAGTTTTAGGCTCTAAGCGGAGTTCACGAAACTCAATCGTGACAAGAATAAGCGGGACCAAACTTGGAAAATTCTTTTACTTTGGTGCCAATACATAAAGATTTAAGAGAACAATGGTAAATATGACGTATATTTGAAAGACTTAATTGGAGATTCGGGGACGAAATAATCGTTTATGTACACTTAAATTCTTTTGACTCAAAGCCGTTATTGTAGAAATATTGACCTGGATTCTAGATTTTAATCACATCAAGAAGTCAAAGTGCAAACTTCTGACGTGTTAAACAGAGGTGAAATAAACGATAAGAGAGAAACTCTACATCTAAACTGTACAAAGTAACTTGTACAAGATTTATTTTTAACTCTTATACTTGCACAACAATACCAAATGCACAGAAAAAGAGACTTTAGATTTTATCTTAGTTATTTATATTATGGATATCAAATATAACACATCACCAATGTGGAATAATATTATAAATCGTTATATAACGACATTGTTTATCGATAAAAGTATAACAATTAAAGCAAAGAAAGCAAAAGGAAAATATTTCTCGAGATCCCCAAAATGTTATCACGGCTTACACAAGTACATCACGATGCCATAAATAAAAAACGGAATGATGTCTCTAGAAGCTCTTTGATTTCACAATGGGCCTGAAATCTCCACGTCAATGATTTACTTTCACGATAAACGGTTAAGGGTCAAATGTCACTCGAAGCCGTCGCGTTTAATTTAATACATCGTACGACACGGAACTTTTGCAATCTGCACGATCCAGTTTTTCTTGCAATATTATTTTTGCAATAAGATAAATGTGATAATGAAATACAAATCAAGAATGCTTCTACTATGCTTAAAATGACATTTCACTTTAAAAACACGCATTATGAATAGATATAATTCAACTTTTTACATTTTGCATTATATCTGAATAACGTTTAATTTATTTGTTTAAAAATTATAAATTAACAAAATATTTTACACCACCTCAGTTCTTTGAAAGGTTGAGTTTCTCTTATCACATCATAACTACATATTTATTTCGTATTTTATTCTTATAACCAAAAGAGTTATTCTTCTAATAATATTCCCCTTGAATACATCATATAATCCTGTTTTGGTTTACAGACGAATCTCCATTTTCATCAGTCACAAACAAAAACATCATTTTATCCTATACAAATATACTTGGCTTGTTAAACAAGGATCCTCTTATTCATAGCCTGTTAAACCCGATAGTTTGCTTCTGTTGTTTAGGAAAAATTTAGTCATAAAATATATTAACGGCGGTAAATTATATTTAAATTATATATTTATTGATTAGTTATTATGTTTGTTAATGATAAAGGTTTCATGATAAATTGTGTACCTAATTTGTTTTACAAATCGTAGTCATACATAGTATGCCGAAATATAATATGTATATCCAACCATTTAACGTATATACTTAAAAGGAATGAAGAATGAAAAAAATGTCTCTATGCGACATGTGGAGAAAAATACGTACTTGAAGACGACTACTACGACGCTAAAATATTATCAAATATGAAGTCCGTTTGATCCATTACAGATCCCTAGATTAAAAAAAATAGGAGAACGACTTCCACATTCGAAAGTTATACTTTAAATAAAAATAATATTTAATTAAAACAAAAGCATCTCATTACATCTCAAATACAATAAATATAAAACAAAATTCAAAGCTGACGAATTCTGAATCTCCTAATAAATCTTCCGTTGGAATTTCGGAACCAATTTAAGTTTTCATTTACAAGACAGCGTTATGTTGCGAAGGATTTGCCTAACAAGATGTTTGAAGGAGCAACAAAACAACGGAATGAGATGGAATTGAACTCGTCAAGGATCCCCGCACTGATATTTGTTTCGGGGACGAAATATTCATTGATTTAATAAATGGAAGTTGAGTGCTTAATATAAGTAGTTTGATAGGAATCTATACATATAATAAAATCGTAGGAAAGTCAAAACTGTACATTGAATATTTTTTTAAAAGAATACTTGATCCATGATCTATAATCGATATAGAAGCCAAAAACATAGTTTTTAGAATTTTTGTCTGTTTGTCTGTTTGTCTGTTTGTCTGTATGTATTTCCTTGCTAATCTCAGAAAGTACTGCATAGATTTACTTCAAATTTTGCATGAATATTCCTTAGAGGTCGGGTGAGGATAGTTTATACATATTATCATGATATCACCTTCGGGGGAGGAGCTGTGAACCTTTATTTTTCTTACCTATTCTGTGTACTACGACAGCGTACAATCTAAAGACTCATGTTTAAATGTTGGTTTCGAGTAAGCCATGCTATTATCTAGCTTTACAAAATAAAAACTATGTCATTTACGTAATTTGGGTAGAGAAACAGTTAAATGAATCTTAGCAGTATAAAGACAAATTTGAAACAGCGCCATCTATGAAGTGTTAGAAAAATCAAACACACGTTAACTATTGGAAATTAATAATCAAATGACGCATATATAAATGTTGTTTGACAATATCTAGATTGACACTATAAAAATTATGCCATTTAAGTAACTTGGGAAGAGAAACATAGTTTAAAGAATGTAAGTTGTATAATGTTAATTTTGTAACAGCGCCATCTATGAGATTTCGTAAAAATCAAATCAATTTACATGTTAACACTACTGAATACACTGTTGGAAATTAATAATTTAAATATAATTATGTTATTTATTTAACTCTTTAACCCATATCTTCCCTTCCCTATAAGGTATATTTCGTGTAAATAATAAATATACTACATTTTTTTAAAGTGAGGGTAGATGTTTATTATTTTAAGTAAAACTAGACACCATTATCTACAGTTAATCTAATATTGATTGTGTTCATTAGACCGAAAAAAATGTTATTCCAAATGAAACGTAAATTTTGCACTCACAACTGTACAAGTAATGTTTTACCGACCGTACTGGGATCAGAGTACATGATATATATTATTTTTGTAATATATATATTGTTCATCATCCAGATTGATAAAATAAATTATGTAACGGTTTTATAAGAAAACACAGTATATTTATTAGGCGACGGTGATTTCTTCCAGGCAAAAGATATTCATCAGCTCAATAAAATTGAATAGTATGTTGTTAGTTATTCTTTAGATTCACTGCAATTGTAATGAGCATTTCCGCATGCAAGTTGTATCGTAGTTTAGATAATATATCATAGTTTTGACATATTAAAGTTCCAACAAAACCCTCAAATTTTTGAGCAGAGTTGAGCAAGATAATTTGAAAAATGTGCCGTGTTAAGTATTATAGAAAAGGTTAGTTCGTTGGTAATTATTATTTCTTCTTCATTTACATGTTGTTAGTAAAAATAAACTTTGACTAACAGTCAAAGTAGTCAAAGTATATTTTAACTAATACTACTTAATATCTATTATACTTATGTTCAGTATTTATCTGTATTATTATTGCTTGGTAATTAATATATTTTCATGTCGTATACCTGATTATAAACATAAGTTTGATGTGTAATTAGCTGGATTTATTTTTACACACTCACAGACTTATATTTTATGTTAAAAGAGTGTTAATAGTGTAAATCATAATATTTTTTCACAATTAATAATAATCCTTTTTTCTAATGGTGTTGGCATTGAATTAAACCGCGCTGTCGTTTCGTTCACAAAAAGTGATGTTATGAGGAGCATATTTGGTCCTCATATCATAAAAAATCTGTGCGAAAACAATAAACACGTGTGAGGCCCTCACGGCAGATCGGGGCGGTCTGACGCGAAGTGGGGACAGCGTTGTCACTGTATCGCTCTTGCCACGCTGTTCAACAGACTTATTCGATAGTTCAGTTTTGTGTTAAGACCGCTGTGACAACCAACCTGTGAGACAACCAAACCCGGTCTCCCCTACTATCCCGTGAGACCGAAACCTTCACTGAGAGGGTATGACGTCTCACAGCTGATCGCAAACGGCATATTGTACTATCCCGTGAGACCGAAACCCTCACTGAGAGGGAATTACGTCTCACTACTGATCACGACAGTCATATTTTATCTCGAGAATCTGAAACTTTACTCAATATGAAGACCGTTTGACAAATGATAGGGTGCATCATAAATTAAGAATTGAAACTATTCGGTCTCTGGAAACGGACGAATAGCGAGAGGCCCGTCTTACTGCAGACAGATTTCGTCATAGTCTTAATGACTTGAGGTAAACAATCTACGAATTCGGTGGTGTGGTCTGACAAATATAAAAGTGGGTTTGCTTATAACCTCACAATAATTGATTACAGATCATCTTCTGTAAAGGCGATATTAACGTAGTATGTTCTTTTTGTAATGCTTTAAAGTGTAGTAAGGAGTCGGCTTTCGTTTGAAGATACACCGGAACCTTTGAAATCACTACTTTTAGAGGAACATACTGTGCAATGTAAACTGTTATTAGACAATATTCGCTCTTATAGTAGTGCGTTTCAAATGATCCTTTGGTGCTCAATAATTATTATCAGAAGGTCCGTTCATGCTTACTTTTAAGATACAAGGTCAAGTTTACCATTTGATAGGATCCCTTTTGCCTGAAGGCCAACCTAAGTTTGTTTGAATATATTTTGTATTCGACTACAACGAATAGTGGAATACAAGAAATCAATATTTCTCAAATTTAAAACTGAACTCATTTCACAATTTTAGAACAGGTTAATTCGTATGTATGCAGTTTTAAATCGACATTAGAAGCTTTTCCTCAAGATGGTGATATCGGCACTCAGGAACTCCCTGGACGTGTTATAACGCCCAGGCCACTGTATTACAAATTTTTCCTAAAATAGAGCAACGCATGTATTTTCACATAGCAACGGAGGGGAACTCGCGGGGGGTCAAGTGACGCGGGCCACGTACCACAAACATGCTTAGTTTGTGGTACCGAGCGCGAAAGAAAGTCATCGTGTTTTTAGTAAAGTTACTATGTTAACTAACGTAATTTAATACTTAGGTACATATTCTATAATGGTGTGCTCAAACTGTTAATCTACATTTAATTTAGATTATTATATTTTGATACTAAGTAATGTAGAATTTAAATCACATTCATTCATGTTTTCTTCAGATTTTAAGATTTTCTTATCAGAGTGTTCAATTTTAATGTAGTTAAATTTTATAAGAGACAATAATTAAGAACATTCAAAAATAAAGTGTCACGAATTTTTTTTAAACGACGAATGACGAAAAACGACCTAATCGCGGACGAAGTCGCGGGCAACAGCTAGTTCTAGAATATTCATAGAATTGATTCGTTATGACTATGACGTTATTTATCGCTGATTAAACAAAAAATACTATCTTAATTATTATCAAAGTACCTAGTATCTACCAATTTAACTAGGCGTTTAAACCATATTTTCAAAAATCGTAATTTTGTATGTGTGTGAATTTTGTCCTAGGTTGTTTTTCAATAAAGTAAATATTTTAAACTGAAAACATCTTTAAAAGAAACAGATATGTAGAAATTGAGTTTCTTATTTAAATGGATAGGTACTTACATCAAATATGATTTTGTTATCGTAAGGGCAACGAAAAGCGTTTATTATAATTTATGAAATTGATAAAGTGATGAAGGTACGAAGGTAAGAAGGGTTGAATATCTTACCTATATCATTTTTTATTGAGGACCGACCTCTATCATTGTTATGACGGTGTGGTGTCTTTATAAATCCCTTCTGTCACTGCTACTCGTATTATATAATGACCTCTTAAATACTTCAATGAAATATAGATAATTTTCTCCTCAGACTCACGGACTAGGTAGGTATATGAAATATATTACTTGTGCATGTTTTTTTTTCTTATTGAATATAAATAAGTTTAGAGTTCTTACAGACGAACGGCAAGTTGTGAACGGCAGAGGCTACTTCAGCCGTCGCCACTTGTCAACGGCAGTCATCGGTCCTTTAGAACGCTAACTTGAGTTAGTAAATCTTTTATTCTTATTGAAATCCCCTGACATAGTATATTCTTCATATAATAAACAATGATATAAACAACGTTTCATCAAAGCGTGAAACAAATTTTTTAAGGAGACTCTGTTGTTTTGTCTATTTGAATAAAGTAAATGGCTACGTTGATGAATTAAGGGCCGATTTTTCAATCCCGAGATAAACAGTCTAATAACTACCCCTCGAATAGATTTATTCAATTGTTTATCTAACTCATAACGGCTCGCCTATTTTTCAATCGTGATTTATTCCATGAATAACTATCTGACCAAATATTTCCATATTGGCAGCTCTGCTCTCGGAGTGGCGAAACAAACATATTAAATTAATCAGGTTAGAGCGGGATAGAGTCAACTCTTGCAATTTGTCAACAACCGTCACTATGACTCACGTCAGGAGTGCATTTTAAGTTTGTCTTGTATTGCTCTTGTGTTCTATGATTGTTGATTGTTGCTTTGATTCGAGTGAAGAGTATTGGTTAAATTTGTGTTTCAATTTATATATTTTACGATGGAAACAACATAAAGGCAGCGTTCGACAAATTTTCAATGGCATGGTCATCAGTACTATCAAAAACATCAATTTCAATATGATTTTAATTGATAATAATTATATAGAAAGAGGTTTTATTGTTAATAATTCTACGCTCTATGTTATTACATACGAAAATATCCCAAATTTGACGCGTCAGTTGTCAACTCAAACGCCTAATCGTCGAATAGCGCGCTATCTGGCCGTTGGGCGGCAAATAGATTTATTCCTCAAATAACGTAGTTATTCGATAGATAAGTCCTATTCGTCTATTGAAAAATTGAATATTTTGTTAACTGAAGAATAAAGTCTATCTAGCTGTTTATCTGGGCATTGAAAAATCGGCACTTAAAGTACAATGGTACTAATTGCACTTTGCCTAATGCACAAAGTTTGCACATTAGCTGCTATTTATTCAGTTTAACACCAATTACCGAGCTCAAACTGACACGTGTTGGTATGTAAATGGTTAACTTTATATGCAGCAGTTAAATATTTACCTAATATTTATAGTATTTTGTATGATACACTATTCGCGATAACATTTTTTGATAATTGTCCCTTTTTCTATACAAAAGTACGTACAATGACTGTTCGTAGAGAGATGATCATTTTAAATGGTGCTTTTAAGAGTGTGCTATTTCGCATATCCAAGTAGATCTAAAACAAAATTATAATAAGAAAGATAATAATGGACCATTAGAATAGTTATTGTTTACGGATATTTAATAAGAGGATATTGAAACAGGTCTTTCCAATTCTCTCATTATCACATCAATTGATTAAAATTATCGTTGTTGTTAGAAACATTTGACTATTTGCAGCACTTGGCGGTCAATATTAAGCAGGCTGAAGGTTTAAAATTTGATCTGTAAATCTAAATATCATTCCAGTGTAGCAATATTTCAACGCTGTCTGTCTGCCAGTACAATACAGCGACGCTTGCGACCGTCGTTCGACGTGAATCTGATTGGAGTTTAGCAATTCCACCATATCAACCAGTCGGAGAAATGAAAGCACAAATTAACAAAACGTTAAATAAAGTGACACTAGCGTAATGATATTAATATTTGTATATGAAATATTAATAAATAACAGATTTTTCTCGTCATAAAATACATCAATAATTATCACCTTGATAAATCCGTAAAAGTTCCTAAACGTTAAACAAAATATTATATATTTACTTTTATAAGTCTGACTTTATTTATAACATTCCAATCAGCAGGTATCAGTATACTCCTGCTCACTATTACAAATACATAATGAACCATTATTGTTTCTTAATAAGATTCACTAAATAGATAATTTGTTTTTATAATATTTTTTCTTTAAAGATACAAAATTATATAACGACACACACAATTTCCATTACCCAAAATATATACTCTAGAAATCGTAAAACCGAAACTGGAATATAACATCAACGTAAGTATTAAAGATGGTATCGAGCGGTACATTTATTTCTGGCTGCTATCTCGAGTGGAGTCGAGTGACATCAAGGTAATGGGGTCTGGACTGGCCTGCCCTCGATTACTCCTAACGACTGCTCCCAATACTAAAATTATACGTGTGAGTAAAATCCTACCATAACTGTGTTACGAGTTTCTAGAAGATAAGTCATATTTTTGTAAGAAGTACATGAATTGTGCTGTTTTGTATTATTTTTTGGATTCTTGTTTGATTTTAAACCAACATCATTTTCAGCAAAATAGATAATTGAGATATATATTTCTCGAATATTATTATGTTTGTATGATTTGTTGTCTCGCGTTATGTTTAAAATGTTTAGATAGTTATCTTAAATTTATATTTATACGTCTTTTTATTTAATAATATAATAAAAACGTACTTCAATTTTATACAGTGTCTTTGATATTGCTTCTTTTTGATGTTGAGTAATTGAATACATCATCCTCTTATGTTAATATGATAATGCTTATTTGGCTTTGAAAGATTTCTTGTATGAATAATTAGTTAGAGAGACTTTTAGACCTCGCATCATTATACAAAAAAAAAAACATATTTTAATAGTATCTATTTATATAATGGGGCTTCCTATCACACGAACTACATTTCAAGAAATAAAACCGGCCAAGTGCGAGTCGGGCTCGCGCACAAAGGGT
>CAJQZM010023038.1:0-11090 GCA_907164665.1 Colias nastes | reverse complement strand
TAGCAAATAATTGACTTTCGAATTGGCGTCCTTGATCGCTTGTTAGCCTTTTCGGACAACCAAAGCGAGAGATCCATCCTTCATATATTACACGCGAAATCGTTTCAGCAGTTATATCTTTCGTAGGAAAACATTCTGGCCATCGCGTCCCCCTATCAACTATGGTTAGGCAATACCTAAAATCTTCGGGTGAAGTGGGTAAAGGTCCAATTAAATCAACATGAATATGTTCAAACCTATCGCACTGCGGAAACGATCCTAAACCTGACATTGTATGTCGATTAACCTTCGATCGTTGACATTCAATGCATGTTTTAGCCCATTGACCAACGTCACGATTCATATTTGGCCAATAAAAACGATTTTGAATCAATTTGCGTGTAGTCCTTATTCCGGGATGACATAAATTATGTACACTATCAAAAGCAATACGTCGAAATTTATCAGTCAAATATGGTCTAATTTTATCATTATCTAAATTACAATAAATAAATGTACCGCTTTCAGGTAACATAATTTTCTTTAACCTATTATTAGCGTCTTTCGAATTAGATAATTGTAACATATAAGAATCTTGTTGTTGATCCTTAGCAAGTTCCGCGTAATCTATTACAGTGGGACAACTTATTGTTGCGACTCGTGATAACGAATCTGCAACGACATTATCTTGCCCACTCACGTGTCTCAAATCCGTAGTGAACTCACTAATGAATATCAAGTGTCGTGTACGTCTGGGTAACTCTTTCTCGCTATTTACTTTAGAAAATGCATAAATTAACGGTTTGTGATCCGTATACACCGTTAACTGTCGTCCTTCGACCATATTCCGAAAATGACGAATAGCTAAGTAAATTGCTAATAACTCCCTATCATACGTACTATACTTGCGTTCAGTCTTAGATAGATTCTTAGAAAAATAACCTAAAGGTAACCATTCATTATTTACACGTTGTTGTAAAACTGCACCTACATGAGTATCCGATGCGTCCGTCATAAGTGCGAGCGATGCATCGGCCATAGGGTGCGACAACGTAATTGCATTACACAAGCTCGACTTACATTGTTCAAATGCTTGTTCGGCGATTGATGTCCACACAATGGGTGTCTTATCTTTCTTTTTAGAGCCATGAATAAAACTATTGAGAATCGATTGTGATGAAACTGCGTTAGGTAAATGCGCTCTATAAAAGTTTACCATACCTAAAAATCGTCGTAATTGTTCAATGTTTTCGGGCCTAGGAAATTCATTAATAGCTTTTACTTTATCATCAAGCGGGCGAATACCATCTGACGTAACATGATAACCGACAAAGTCGATTTCCGTCTTCCCAAATGTACATTTCGCTAAATTAATTGTAATATTGTACTTATTAAATTGTTTAAATAATGATTCTAAATGTCTACGATGTTCGTTTTCATTTGATGAAGCTATTATTACATCATCAATATAACAAAAAATATTATCTCTACTGTCCGCGTCTAGGTCCTGAAAAACAGTATGATGCATGAATCGCTGAAACGTTTGCGCAGCGTTACGCAAACCGAACGTCATGTGCGGAAATTCGAATAACCCAAACGGCGTTATTATTGCAGTTTTCTCTACATCTTCCGGGGCAACAGGAATACAATGATAAGCTCTATTTATATCGATTTTAGAAAATATTTTTTTACCAGCTAATAAATACGTAAAATCTGATAAGCGCGGTATAGGATATCGGTCCGGCTTGGTTATAGAATTAAGCTTTCTATAGTCCCCGCACGGACGTAATTCGCCATTCTTCTTAGGTACCACATGAAGTGGACTAGCCCAAGGACTCTTAGAGGGTCGGCATATACCTACTTCCTGCATGTAACGAAATTCTTCCCTAACTTTTTTATATCTAGCTGGAGGTAGAGGTCTAGCCCGGGCAAACACTGGAGGTCCAGTCGTTTCAATATGATGAAAAACATTATGGCTAGGTATTTCCTTGTACGATGAAGGCTTAGTTATATCTAGGTACTTACATAACAAGTCGTGAAATTGATGAGTTTCCTCAACTGTTGTCACAGACGGTTGATTCACCTTAATAACACTAGCTACTGATTTTAACTTTGTTAAACTATCAATTAATCGACATGATCTTAAATCAACAATCAAACCATGATGTGCTAAAAAATCTGCACCTAATATAGGTTGTGTTACCTCGGCGATAATAAATGACCATTTATACGGTCGCCGTAAACTGAGATCTAAAGTCATTAACTTAGTACCGAATGTCTTAATTACACTACCGTTTGCCGCGTATAGTTTATAGTCACTACACTCACTCGCGAATCGGTTATTTTTCGACACTGGTAAAACTGAAACATTAGCGCCGGTGTCCACTAAAAACTTAATATTACTTTTTCTATCTCTTATACACAGGCGTTTATTTACGGTGGAACAGACATCCGCCTCTGTCTGCACCGTATTTAGTTTTTTTGTTGGCTCTCCTGCTGCTTCTGCCACGCACAAGGTTGAATGCACTTGCTGGCGTTGTGCTTATAGCGGTAATGGTAATAACATATCCAATTGGAATTTTTGTGTTTTGATATTCCTGTACGATCGCGACTTCGCGATGCGGAGCGATGCGTGCGATTTCCATACTTTCCACCACTAAACGATCTGCCTCTCGAGCCTGCAGATTCCAGCTCGTTTAAGCGCTGCGTTAACTGTGTAATCTGCTCAACTAGCGTAGGTTGTATTGTGGATATTTTATCTCTGGCACTCGATACCTCCTGTATCTCCGCGAAACGTGTCGTTTCTATAACTTTATCTGCCATATTAGCTAATTTCTCTGTATCCTTTAATTCGCTAACTGTGAGGACTGCTTGTACGGCTGCGGGTAAATGTCCCATCCACAGCATCGTCAATGTCTCCTCCGAGAATTTTTTTCGAGCCAGATCTCGCATACGCCGTAAAAGTTGAGAAGGCTTCTGTTCGCCCAACTCAAGTTCCTTTAATAATCTCTGGACCTGACGCACTTCCGATTCTTCATAGACTACGAGCAACCGGTTTTTCAATGCTTCGTACTTATTTGTATCGGGTGGTGCCAATACAATGTCACTCACCTGCTCAACGTGTTCGCGACTTAATTTCGCTACCACCAGGTTATATTTCGATTCGTCCGCCAGCTTCTGATTCGCCACCACTGCTTCAAACTGCGCGAACCAAAGTCGTGGTGATTCTTTCCAGAAGTCTGGAATTCTACTCGACACAGTGATCTGCGCGAGAGCATTTTCACTCTCGTCCGCTCTAATTGGAACTGCCGGATTCATTTTGAATTAAATTTTAAACAAACGATATCTATGCAATTCACTATATGTTCACTAAACGTCGGGAGTCACCAATGTAGAGTCTTGTTATGTGCGGGTGTAATAAAAGATGAATAACTACGCAAAGGTTATATTTCGTTAACTACATATATTTATCCGTATGTAATTAATATTCAACCTAATGCGACCCACCCGCGTCCCGACAAGCCCGTGACTGTCTGTGCATATCGCACGAACTGTTTATATATGAGTTACCGTGTGAACTTTCTTAGCGTTAGGGCGCTTGTGCACTACAAGGAATTTTACTGTCCGGCATTCCGATTTTTTACGGTCCGGTGTGGCATGAAAAAACCGATGAATTGGCTTGTGCACCTGTCCGTCTTTACTCGGATCAGTGCGGTACAGTTCAAGGAAGTTTGGCGGTATAATGCTATCATAAATGATTGTTTTTGCATTTTACAAGAAACGAGTAAAAAATATAGAAGATGAAATATTATATTACTTCGTTATAATAAAAAGTAAAGTTCAGTAAGAGATTTAAAATGCATGTTTCACTTATTTATTTTAATCGGTGACGAGGAGCTAAAGCTATTATTATTATTAACTTACCAACACTTACTTAGATAATAATTATAGGTCAATGTATATAAAAATAACAATACCGACTTTTCAAATCACATTGCCAGCTAAAAGAAAGTAAAACAAGAGCTTGCTTTCAATTGGCATAGGGCGTATTCAGAAAGAAAGCTTGAAACTTATAAGCGCTTATAAGCGCTTATCGGCGCTTATCGGCGCTTGTCAGCGCTGGTTCGTTCTACACAAAGGAAGCAGGTTGAAGCAGATCAAGCAAAATGTCGGACTCATCGGACGATGATTTGGGTTTGTTAGAAAATGTCTATTTAAAAATGCGAAAAGAAGCTATACATCCCATTAATACAGAAAGGAAACATTTCGGAGAGTATCATCCTTTATTTGTAAATAATTTCCTTTTATCCCTTTATCCCACACAGGTGGCTTACTGAAGACTAAGGATATCAACACGTCACTATCAATTTTAATATTTATCAAAATAAATATGCCTATCGTAATTGCACGTGTTTATGCAGTTGTTTATTAATTTTAAATGGCAGCGCCCAGCGCTGACCAGCGCTTGTTGAACCTTGTCGGAACTTGTCGGCGCCTATCAGCGCTTATCGGCGCATGTTCATATATTTTCCTGCGCGGGCTACCAGCGCTGACAAGCGCCGATAAGCGCTTATAAGCGCTTATAAGTTTCAAGCTTTCTTTCTGAATACGCCCATATGCAGTAAAAAGAGTACAATCCAAGCAAGTGGGCATTCAACAAAAAACCATCCGGAATAGGGAAAAGTGAAATGTCGGACGGTAAAATTACGTATAATGCACAAGCTAGTATATAGATTAATGGCGTGCCATACCGGACCGTAAAAAATCGGAATGCCGGACAGTAAAATTCCTTGTAGTGCACAAACGCCCTTACACTTGAAATTCGATAACTCATAAATTGGCTTGTCGACGCTACAGGATTATTATCTTTCCTTTCGGTAGTAACATTCCGCTCGTTTGGAATCTTATAAAATATTAACAACGTTGTGAATATTTTTCGTGACAAAATTCTTAACAAAATCGTTCGGAAACTGATATATTGTATTTCATAAGTATTCGTATAGTTAAAATCTGAATTTATATAAAGCAAGATTTATGTTATGATAAATTGATGTTCTATTTTGAAATTATCACAGATAATAAAAGAATACAAACATCTATTTAAAATATTTTTTTGCAAAATTGAATAACGTTTTATTCAGTCATTAATCAGTATAATTTTTGATTGAAATTAAAAAATCCAGCCTCATACAAAACTATTTTATTCAAGCCTATAAAACTCCACCCACACAAGCATAAATACTATAGATACTTGCAAGAAGTTATAAACTATCATAAATCATGTCACCCACACATGTGCAATTAGTTCCTCGACTATTGTCCACTCATGTGTTTGTCGAGATTTACAGTTAATTTATAAGTGTAAAAAAAATTATTTAATATTTAATCTTAGATACTAATATTATAAAGCTGAAGAGTTTGTTTGTTTGTTTGAACGCGCTGATCTCAGGAACTACTGGTCCGATTTGAAAAATTATTTCGGTGTTAGATAGCCCATTTATCGAGGAAGGCTATAGGCTATATATCATTACGCTAAGACCAACAGGAGCGGAGCCACGCGGGTTGATCCGCGAAGCGCAGCTAGTATTTAATACAATATAAATCTATTTATAAGGCCATTATTGACTTAAATAGCTATGATATAAGTATGAATCTTACTTATTATTTCCACATCCAATACACCAATATTAGTTATTATTGTTCACTATTGTTTATGTATATTCTGAAGAACTTTAATTTATTTGTTATGGAAATTGTACCACTGAAGAATAAAAACTACTCGAATTTCACGAATATAAATAAGAAAATATTCAGAACAAAAGTTAATGTGACCTTTCGTGAAAATAAGTTATTAATTCTGTTATGAATTTAATTTAAAACTAATGTAATGAATACTCTCTAGTCTCGATTTCTCTTACAAATGAAACCTAATCTATACTATAATATTATATTACCTATAATATTATAAATCTGAAGAGTTTGTTTGTTTGAACGCGCTAATTTGAGAAACTGCTGGTCCGATTTGAAAAAAATATTTCGGTGTTAGATAGCCCATTTATCGAGGAAGGCTATATCATCACGCTAAGACATAGCAGCGAAGCAATGCGGGTAAAACCGCGGGGCGCAGCTAGTAATCTTTATAAAATATATCTCTATAGATAACTATTCTACTATTCTCTGTAACTATTTACAAAGTAGGAAAAATACCTGAACTTTCGCGACTAATGTCTGAACTTCGCATTTATCTATATAAGGTTTTGTTTGTCTATAAAATGCCCCAATCACGTCAAATTGTGATTGATCGAAGAGACAATTTTAGAAAGAAACAAGAAAAGTAGTTTTCAATATTCTCGCAAGATATACATTACCTCCGTCGTTTGCCTTTTTAAATGTACATATTGTGGTACATATAGTTTACAAAAAGTAGAGGTTTATTACCTATACAATTTCTTGAAAATTTAATGAATTCTCATTTATAAAGCATTTGAATGCTATAACTAAAATTCATATATTATGTAAGATTAGTTACACTATTATTATGTAACTTGTAAGACATTCATAAGTGTGAAGTCCCATGTCCCCTAGTGGGGTAAGGGGCAGATGCATTATACATCTGTTTCACTGATTGATTTTATTTAGGGACAAGTTGGTGATCAGCCTTCTGTGTCCTGCCAGACCGAGACATTTTTTTTCTTCGTCTCCACCGGGAATCGAACCCAGGACCCCTCGGTGTTACGCTCACGCGTCAACCACTGTGCCAAGGAGGCGGGCATACTCAACTTTAATTAATTTAATAAAGTAATGTTAAAGATTATTTTAACTTGCTTTAATATACAGTCACTAATTTTAATTCGAAACCATCTTAGCATCTTAGCACTGTAATTTCTTCTCATAGTGGATAAAGTTTTTACTGATTTAATCAACCGCAGAAATCTACGAAAAAAGAAAGAAAGCTGATTACTTTCCCGTTAGGTATATCAATCATTATGCTGAAGTAAATCCTGGGGCATCCGCCCCATACCCCACGAGGGGACAGGACTTCTCAATCATAGTAGTTATTAAGCAAATATAGTAAAAAATCTATACTATAATATTATAAAGCTGAAAGGTTTATTTGTTTGTTTGTTTAAACGCGCTAATCTCAGGAACCACTGGTCCGATTTGAAAATTCTTTCGGTGTTAGATAGCCCATTTATCGAGGAAGGCTATAGGCTATATATCATTACGCTAAGACCAACAGGAGCGGAGCCACGCGGATGGATCCGCGAAGCGCAGCTAGTGTATCATATATCCGTAAAATTATTATCTTAAGGTATCCTTCATATATTGAACGATCGTTTTATTTCCCAATAAACATAAGAGTGGCAGTAAATATTTATGTATTTAAACACAAAGCGTGTAAATAGAATGTGTATGATTTTTTATTGCTTTTCTTTTAGTATTGACTTCTGCACTCTACACTATAATTATATTATATAATAACAATAACAACAAATATTTCCATCTATTTCTGCCAAAGCAAACGAACACACAACAAGAAATAAAAATATACCATACCCGTTTTATTGAAGATTAAAACTTTCTAACATTATTGATCTAAGCATTTCCTTTGAAACCTTAATTCAAATTTCAAGACGCCATATCCACAAGGGAATGTAATTAGTGCTTTAGCTGTGCTCAAGAAGCATTAGATATACATGTGTGTGTATAAATAGATTATAATAGTACATGCACACATACAAAGGACCTTTAAAATCGTTATCTCTTTGTAACAAAATGTATAGAAAGTTTTCTAATTAATTTGGCGAATCGATCGCAGGGGAGCATGTATTCCTAAGAGGGTGATATGGTCGTGGTTATAAGAAACATTGATGAGATTTATGTTTATTTAGTTACTGGATGTTTTAGCAGTTATGGATTTATAGAAGATGGAAATTGATGTTGTCGCTAAAGCACCACATGACTGTACCCAAGAATGATTATTATTTAAACATGTAAATCTTTACATTGAGATTTTAACAGAGTTTCTTGCACGCTCTTCTCTGTAGAAACTGCTTTCCAAACCCGTGGTAAGCTATTATTTTTCTGTATTTTAACGATTCAAAAGCTCTTTTAAATGAAGTGTAGTTGAATAAATAATTGTTTGACTTTGAGTTTATTTATAGACATGATTTACAAAGCAAAATATTAATTCTGAGAATGTTTATGGGCTGTCCAAATTTGTACTTTCTTTGATATATTTGAGACTTCGTTTTGTTATATTTATGTAACATTAAATAGAGCGTATTTAAGAAGAATACAATTAAGGTATCTTAATTGTATTCTTCCTAAGCTTGAATTAACATAAATAAGCCTACCAATTATTCTTAAACAAAGGACACTAAACTTACCTACCTATCCTAACTAATGTTTTCAACTCAGGCACCTGATACACATAGTATTTGCCATGTACCGCCAATGAATACTAATGCATCGTGGTTTACTGAATAGCTGGATGATTGATGTCAGTATTTTTAATAATACATTTCTAGATTTGTTCTACGTTGACGTCTGTGGTTTGGCGGGTCCCAACAGAGCGAGCAGCCTCGCGAAGCATTTGCTGCGCGAAGTAGCTCGGTCAGTGCGGACATGGCTCGGCCGAGTAAAATTGTGACACATGCGCTTTCGTCGGCCAGGCGACGTCCACACTTATCGAGGCTGCTCGCTCTATGGGGAAACGCCTAATAAATCTATATGAACATGTAACAGGCCTCTAGCGTAACCATACAGGCATTATTTCGGAGATTTAAATGTCACAGTAGAATAAGAAAACTCATGAACACTGTCGATCTATTAGTCGATTGTGTATATATCAGTGATTCTTTATTTATTATTAGCCGCTCGTCTTGACACACTCTATGATTTATTTATTTTATATATTTCTTTGTTCAATGAAGAGACAATTTTCAGCATTTACATGACAGGTTTATTCGTTAACAATCAATCAAACCGATTCCTACTAATAATACATACTTTTAACAGTACCTATGTATAAACCAGTGTAGCACGTTCTTAAATTATGTCATCGACTTGGAGATGTATTTTGATTCGCAAATCAATACAAATAGCAATTATGTATATTCAATTGAGAGTCACGACGGCATTAGCATAAGGCTTGTGGAATTTAGGAATTATTATGGACATTTGGTACTGAATTCATCAATATTGATTTAATCGAGTTTGGGTAAATCTGTGTCACTATTTCAAGAATATTTTTAAGTAGGTCAAAATTATTTCAATTAATATTTTGACATAAATAAAATATATTTTAAGGCCTGTTTTGTTTTCATCGATCGCTTTATGTTTTATTTTTATATCTGCCTTTATGTATAAAGAGTGTATTTTAATATTTAATATTAACAAGTAATTAACACGGATGATTTTATAGTATTCGACATTAAAATTCTGTGCTGGTTTTTTATTTTACCATTACCTACATGTATTTATCTTCAATTTTCTCAGTTGTAAAAAGTCAAATACCGAGTGTTTAAATGGGATTACCCATTCGTACCTTTCGTTTTTAAATAATTACCCTATATAAAGCAAAAATTAATTAACACACGACAAAGTATCCAGCGAGTGACCGATCCTTCACGTTTGAACCCAAAAGTTGACCTTATTCGAACTTCCCGTCAGCATTCACGAAAACCAGATTAGCAAAATTCATTCAAATTATCACTGAATCCCGGCTATTTGATTATAAAACGTGACGTCACGGCGCTCGTTAAAGTGTCATGAATTTAACTTGATTTATTGGGAATTTGAGGAGACGCGTATTTATTTTGAAGACCCTATTAGTCTATTGACTAGAGGAATAGAATGAAAGGTCAGGCCTATTGAGATGTTCCTGCATAGCCTATTTGAAACTCGATCATTATATTGACCATATGAAGAAATACTTGGCAATACATATGCTACCATATTACAGCACATGTGTGTCTTTTTTTCTTGAAAACTAAAAAAACATAAGTGAAATAGCACCAATTTTCTAGTAAAAATACCCACGATAGCTATTCAATTATGACCTGATAAAAGAAATTGAGATGATTGAAGATGCGTACAAGAAAAATAACTGAAAAGTCTCATCAAAATCAATAATACTTAACATCAGTAAAAAGTTAAACTTTTAACATTTCCTAAAAACAATTACCCCCTTCAGCAATGAGAAGGCTTCTAACCTCTTGCATATTCACACTAATAGGTATTGAAAGATGTCAAAGGTTCTAATATAAAAGCGGACGTGATCAGGAACTCATGATGGGCGTTACGAACGTAAATCGTAGACGTATCGTAGAGTTATTTACTACATGTGCTACGAGATGCTGTGACACGCAATTTTTAACTTCGTAACATGTTGGAGTAAATTTCAGAATTAGATTAGTTCGTTTTATTTACGACTAGCGACCCGCCCCGGCTTCGCACGGGTGCAATGGCGGCCGGCCGGTACCGCCGTAAACGCTACGTCCCGCAATTTTTAAATCTGTAATATCTTCGAAAATATTCACTTAAATCATACGGTGTAAAGGGCCATATAGATCTATATTAAATTAACAATGTATTCAAGGTATTTAATTCGTTAAGGATTAATGCTGTATTGGTTAAAATCGCTTCGAAAATTAGCCATTATTTGTCGTAAAAAGTAAATGACAAAAAAAAGTTATTGTGGGTTATCCATAAGAGATAGACATATACCATCACGGACTTTTCTGTAGACCTTTTCAATGTGTACAATACTTAGTACATTATTTTGATAAAACTCGTAGGGTTCAGCCTGCGTTTGCAATGTAAGCGGAAAAAAATGTAATTATTTACGACATCACATTAGAAACCTCAAAAGTAACAGTACTTCTCCACTATTTGATGGATGTTATTATACATATAAACCTTCCTCTTGAATCACTCTATCTATTAAAAAAAACCGCATCAAAATCCGTTGTGTAGTTTCAAAGATTTAAGCGTACAAAGGGACATAGGGACAGAGAAAGCGACTTTGTTTTATACTATGTAGTGATACTGCTATATTTATTACGATGGTTTAAGTTTGACCCAATTATGCATAAACGGCTGGTTGG
>CAJQZM010023036.1:0-11446 GCA_907164665.1 Colias nastes | reverse complement strand
ATAACCCCTTTGAAGGATCACGTCGAATTACCAGTCACCCTGTATATGCGCAATAGGTTATATGACTTTAGCCATCTTAACAATTAAAAGGCGCGTTCTTATTTTTTTTTTAATGAAGGATTTGTTTGTTACATTTGTCGGTGTTGAAAATATAGTATTTTTGCGTACTATATATGTTTTCAACAGTATATAGTACGCAGACCCGAAATATAGTACAATACTATATATTATAGTACGGTTGGCAACCCTAGTTTAGAGGCCAGCCGTGTATCTAATAGTTTACTCTCCCTATAAACATAAATCTATAAAGATAATACTACAGATTAGTTAATAGTTACTACGTAAATAATACAAGCAATTGAGGTGCAACAGTTCAGGCTAGTAACTACCCTGAAACAAAGTTATTGTGTTTTTCTTATTTTACTATTGGTCTAGTTTTAAACAGTACTATAAAGCAGACATTTATAACATTGAAATGGATGTAAAATTGTTATATTATTTTTACGATTTGATACTTTGAATTTTTAAAGTACCTAATTTAAAACTTTTACAACCTGTTTGAATGAACATAACTGTAAAAAATATTTTACATTGTAACAACTACATTCCTTATAAAGATCCTAAAAGGTGCTACTTTTGCGTATTATCCTGTACTTAGAAAATAACAAAAAAAAAATTCTCCTTTATTTAAATAAACCTATAAAAGTCCAAGTAGAAATGGGGTAACGACTTACAAAGTAGGAATCCTCGTAAAAACGGTCCGTCTGCCTGTAAGTGCTAATCGTTGTTACGGGGTGGAGGGTGGAGTTGTGATGGGTCATTAGTTAATACTCTAATTAAAGCTCCATTTTGAGTTGTGTGATTATTTCTTGGCCGAATTTTTGCAGAACTAAATGAAATACAAAGTCATAATAAAGATATGAGAACAAAGGCAATAAATAAATAAGTAATTCAACATTTCTCTGTAAATAACGCATCTGTCTCCAACTAAAAAAAGTTAAATAAGATATCTGGGTAAATGATAAACATACTTATGGGCACGCTTTTTTTTGTACATCTATTCCAATTTAGTAGAAATACCTAATTATGGCCAGATTTGTCGCAACGGTCAACGGTCCGTTGCTCTACTTGCTAACTAAAAACACTACTATATACTATTCCTAGGATTTAATGAAAAGCCGCATCTCTCGCTTCTATTACATGTGCTATATCCTAATGAAAATAATTTTTCTCATCAAAACTCGTGTGTAATAAAGTGTGCGATGCCAGCGGCTGGCGACAGTGACCTTGCGGTTATTTCGATCTGTGCGAGTGGACTCTTGTTAGTGTTACGGGGTTTATTGTGATTGAATCCGTTTTTGTTGTGTCTATGCTGTTTGGTTTTGGCTTTAGGGATCTGTGTGTGTAGTCGTGGTGGTTGATTTTGTATTAGATTAAGTGGATTTTTCAAGGCGTCGTAAGGATGTAGATAAGTTAAGTTATAGATGGTTTTTGTTGTCGTGAGCTTGAGTGTTTTGTACTTCTTCTTTCTTTTGCTGTTGAAACACAAGTTACAGTTTAAATTCAATGCTCAAATTTACTGTCCTCATAATAATATGACATAATTGTCTAAGTGAAACTTTATTTTATCTCCTAAATGGGCTAAATTGTCTTTCTAAAAGGTTTTATTTGGTTAAATGCTCACTAGTGTGTGTCCTTTATCTTTTACATCTTTATGTTTATTGTCTGTTAATAAGAAGAAGTGTTTTATAATTAATTATCTATAATATTTTCATGTCTAGTCAAGTTAATTCAAAACGTTGCAATTCTTTATGGGGTCAGTCAAAATCTTTCGATATACGGTCATTGGCATACCGTGTATGTAAACAGGTTGTTATCAGATATTTTTATGTAACCCTATATTTTTCGAAACAGTTATCTTCGCACCTTTTTGTACAATTTTTAACATATTTAAGAAACAGCTTTGACTTTAAAGTGTGAATTTAGGAGTCCAAGTCCAGTTGAAACATAGCAGAATTTATGATATTCAAGTTTAAATTAATTTTTATTTCTGCATCTGTTTAGTTAAAATAAAGACAGAATAAGAATTTAGAAATGCAGAATTGTTCCCCGTGAAAAAGTTGCTAACGAAAAATACATCGTTTGAGTGCTTTTTGTTCATTCAATTAAAATGTTTTTTATTTGTAACGAGTTCATGGTCTGTACAGGAAAATAGCACCACAACATTTTCCGTTCGTGTATTTTGCGGGAAGCGTGGAAGTCTGTCTGTCTGGTCTGACGATAAGTAGATTGGAAATTTTACGAGCGGCCTGCTCTGAAGATTGAACGTTGTATTGAATATCGGCTTTTTAGTTGCCCCCATGTTGCCGCGACGAATTTCATTACTTGCGAGCTTCGCGTTCGTCAATTTTGTATGATGTGAAGCTTATATTTTGGTCGTATGGTTACTGGGTTTTAGTTGTAGCTGAATATTAGGTAGCGGGGAAGACAATTATGAATAACAGCTCTATTAATGTTTTTATAGAGCTGTTTAGTTTGAATAGTTTAGTATTGGAAGTTTGTTTACTTCGTTTTAAAATTTAAGGGAATGGAATTTTTGTTAATGCTTATTTCATTTGTTTAAAGTAAATTAGGCTACGCATTGGTAATCATGTAACTATGAATTATTGACAAAAAAAATTGTCCCAGTGTCCCTTTTATATCAATAGAAAGAACGCTTAAGTACATACTTTCCGGTTTTTTTTTTTACATTTGATTGTAAGTATGTGGTAAACCCAACAGACAACAAACAGAGCAATTTAGGAAAACATTAACTGTTGATAATTTTCTGTGTAAGTAGTTATGTAAATTGTAAATACTAAATAGTAAAATAAACATACTTACTTTTTATTAATAATCTATTGTTAAAGTTTAACTAAACGTTAAATTGTCCGGTATGGCAGTTAAGCAAGCGCTAAAAGCACCATATTGAATGCAAAGTACGGATGCACTTTCAATGAATGGCCCCCGCTAGTGATGTGATAGGTAGAAATAATTAATATTTACGAGGATAATAATAATGTTTAATTTTGTTTTTTATCACAAAGCTCGCTCGTCACTGTCAGTCACGATAAAATTGATAAAATTAGGCGATATCTATGGTGATTCATGATTCATGCGTGCCTAGACTGTATATTTTTTGTTAGTGTTAAAAAAATACCTCATAATAAAGGAAATAATTTAAAAGAAAAGAGACTTTTCTTTTCTTCTGAAATCATTTAATATTTCGTTTTTCTTCAGCATGTTATCACAAATTACTATGTTATTTTTAAAATATATATAGTAGCGTTCTACATACGCGTGTCGTACTATTTCAAATTTAACTTTATCGACACAAATAATACATTATTGTACATCACTAAACTAGCACTTAGTGTAATGCCCGTGTTGCAGAGCCTGTTTAATTGTTAAAGTGCCTCTAAATACTGGGATTCTTGCCGTTTTTCACTCGTTATTTATGGAGCGAGTGTTCTGTTGAAACAGGAATCCTTTAAAATATTAGTTTAGCTTGTTATTTTTATAGGTTAGGGATGGTTGGTAACATCGATGCGCAGA
The DNA here is from genome assembly GCA_907164665.1 of Colias nastes. Taxonomy (NCBI): domain Eukaryota; kingdom Metazoa; phylum Arthropoda; class Insecta; order Lepidoptera; family Pieridae; genus Colias; species Colias nastes. The sequence continues at coordinate 7,852 of CAJQZM010023036.1, read as the reverse complement.
AATTCTATGCTAGGAATGTTTTTGACGTGACAACGTCTTATAATTCGATAGCGCCGGCTGCACGCACGAAAAAACATGACTCATGCGGCGTTACCTCGTTCTGAGGCGTTCCATGTGAGGCTTGAAGTGCAAGCGAGAGCGCGGAACGAGTGACTAAGAAGCCCAATCGGACGTTGTCACGTTCAACTATCGTCAGTAAACCGACTTTACAGACAACCAATTTTTTTTTTATATTTTTGACAAACCATTTTTAAAGAATCATGCTATGCAAGGCTAACGCGGAAGTATTCCGTCAACTGTAGATATATTTAAATATTTTCCATTTTGCAATTGTAATGAATCATGACTTATATATTCATTATATTGAAAGGAAACTAAAAATAATTTCGACAGCAAAAATTGGTGCCTAAAAAGTTTGCTACATCCTCTAGAGGGCGCCATTATTGAATTTAACGTTACGTGACGTAGCCCTTACCCAATAGACGATCAAGAATATTCGAACGGCTTTTGCCAAATTATATGATAAGTTGTTTAGAAGTTCTGATGGAGGAAATAAATAGGTCTACATACGTCATATCTACATATTATGGAGAAGGCTAAAGTTATAGGTATCTATCTACCCTTTTTATTTTGTGATTTTCTTGTTAAAAGAGTACCTAGTAAGAATTAAACCATTTTTTATTGAATAAAGTGCCTAGTTATTTAAAACCATCACTTATAAAGTTTACAACGAACAAAATAGCCAACCACACCATAGTAAAAACATCTTTTACACGCAACAAAGTGTAGGTACTTATTTTCTTTATTGAACCAGAAACATAAAACGTAAATTTTATTCGCTATAACGTTTTAATTTCATGTTTTGATATAAATGTGTTCTATGAATAGCTTAAGCGCAGTGTTTATTAAAAAGCGCCTGCTGAAAAATGAAGGCAATATATATTCAACTCGTAAGTTCGCTACTTAATGGGTAGGCGTTTGTAATTACAGCGCTTTCATAAACTCTTTATTTAAGGCTCTGTTGAACGAAATACGATGATTATTTATTATTTATATTGTCGTAATTATGTTATGGTTAACATTTTCATGGATATCGAAAAAAGTAGGTTTAGTTTACAGCAACAAATACTGCAGTTGCCTTGTTTTAATAACATGCTTTTGATTTTATATTACACGTTTTTTTGTTTGGAATATAATTTAAAGCGTCGGGGTAAGAGAAGGTTGCATTGTACAATCATATGCAAATAATGTGCATGTCATAATATAAACCACAATGTTGTAATTGTTATCATGAGTATGAATTTATATTCATAAGCAACATTATTTACGATAAAATGAAATCATTTCTATAAATTATTGAGAAAGACACGCTATCTACAACGTGAATAATTATTGTAAACTATATTTACGATAGGTATACCTATTACCTACTAAAGAAAAATGTTTCAGACATGTTATTTTACAAAAGAATAAAACTAAATTACAGAGTATAAGTATTTCGATGAACGGAACAGGAAAAGTCCACTTGTTTTTTCTGCTCCGTAGGGATATCGAACAATGACGTAAGAAATATATTTTATTCTTTTTCTATTTCAAACCTCGTTTGATAAAAAAAGAATATGTTCTTCCGCATGTACCTATCGGATATATGCACCTATAGAACATAAATAAAACATGTTTTAGAATGCATTAGAACCGGGAATATGCAAAGTTTTTCCCTCTACGGTTTTGCGTTTAGTTAATTTTATTATCAATACATAGTTTCATAAGTTGGTAAAAAATAGCGTATAGGTCCCGTAGTGAAAATAAATAGTTCAGGATACATCGCCCATTTTTGCAAGTGACTACTATCAAGCTAATTTTTCGTTTGTAGCTTTATTTTGATGAGACGCCCAATAATTTCGTGTACGAAAGTCTCGATTGTGGTAGCTAACAGAGATAACAAGGATAAAAAATTTTTGATTTGATGGTTCTCAAATATTTATTACTAACTGAATTTTTTTTTTGTTCAATCTCAAGATAATTACCTAAATTATTCGAAAAAATATTTGTCCTACAAAATCTATGGTTGGTTCAAAGAGTCCCCCTTTCCAAAGTGTATCGATAACGAGGTCATCATAAATGATTACTAACAAGCTGATTTTTTTGTTTTCACTTAGTTAATGTTTATATAATTCAACAGACATTGTCCTACAAATTGCGTAATAAATATTTGAGAACCATCAAATCAAAAAATTTTATCCTTGTTATCTCTGTTAGCTACCACAATCGAGAGTTTCGTACACGAAATTATTCGGTGTCTCATCAAAATAAAGCTACAAACGGAAAATCAGCTTGATAGTAGTCACTTGCAAAAATGGGCGATGTATCCTGAACTAAAACAGCAAGCTCTTAAATTCGGATTGCGTCGGATTCATTTCGCAGTCTGTTTGTACTAGCCTTTGTTGTGAACTGTGAAAACAGTGTTGTGAATAAATTAATGCTTTTATATGGCACGTGTGTGTGTAAGGCTTATATTGTGAAACCTGGTATATTCTGGCTTCGTGTTCTCTTATGCATTATACATCTGTTTCACTGATCGATTTTCTTTTGGGGACAAGTAGGTGATCAACCTTCCGTGTCCGACCAGACCGAGCCATAACTTTTCTTCGACTCCACCGGGAATCGATTCAGGACCTCTTGGTGCTACGCTCACGCGTCAACCACTGTACCAAGGAGGCGGTCGGTGTATAGTGTACAAGTAAGTAATTCTATAGTAGTAATCGAAGGCAGGACATCTCGGTTATACGCTCACGTATTAACTACTGTACCAATAGACATTAAATTATCAAAGGCTTTTTATTCGAATGCGTAACAAGTTCTATGAATTTAGATTTAATGATAATAATATATCGTCGTGTGTTCAACTCGACAATGACAAAGTGTTGAGTTTCATAAAAGAATCCTACTCAAATGGATGTAATGAGATAATATGGCGGCAATCAAGTCACGTATCTTGTGTGAATATGAAATGTTTTATGTAATTCGTGTGGTGATTGAAATGATAAATTTTCCTTTGATTGCGAGAAAGTATCAATAAATTGTAATATTTCATTGGAGTTTATTGCGCTCTAATCTTCTATATATGAAAATAATAAATTTAGGCTGTTTTATCCAACGAATAAAGATTAAAGAGTGTGCTTAAATAAGCCCCTGTCTAAATCTTGCCAGACCTAGATCTTTGTCTTAATTGGAAACCAAACCAAAGACCCTTCGCTTCTACAGACCTTTACCACTGCACCAAGGAGGTGGTATCTATACATTTAAAATCGGTAAATAAAATAGCATGCAAGAAAGTCGATATAACTCGCATTGAACAAGCATACGCTATCGAGTTTCTAAGAAATCTTCGTAATTATTCCCAGTATTGTAACAATGCACGTGATTTGCTTAATATGAAATTAAGTGTTAGAATAACACCGCTGATAACGATATTGTTTGAATGTATGTAATGTTCTCAAGTAATTTTGTAGTGGTTGTTGGACTTTGGATTTTATTATTAACTAGATGTATGCCCTAGCATTGCTTGACATGACACACAAACTGAAATAATAATAAAGTAAACTTAAGAACAATGTAAGTCTATGATGATGGAAGAATTTTCGAAATAGGTTTTTTTAAATTAGTTTTCTTTCTACAAAGTAACCAAACACATATTATTAAAATTACTTATTTAGTGTACATATTAGTTACGTATATGGTAATAAACATCTTCACATACATATTGAAACTCTTTTAATCTACCTCAGCTTATACCAGTTTTTACTCGAAAATTCTATGTTCATAAAGATTGTACGAGTTACGGGGAGATTTACCTCGACGTATTACTTTTAAGAGTTTTTTTTTTCAGTTAATAACTTAATATGAGTCGTTTATAAAGTGAGAGTTTATTAAATCTTCAGTGATGTTGAAATTTGATTTTATATTAAAGTCGTTAGTAATAATAATTCAGGATTGTTTAATATCTAGTTAAATTTGATTTTATGGAAGTTTTTTTTAGGATCCTATACTTTGTTAAAACCTTTTAGGTTCTTAAGGGCTATATGAACTGATGTATCGATCAGTGAGTTAAATGCTGTCTTGGGTTAAAATGTAATTGAATAAATAGCGTAAGTAGTTTTTGGGTATTTGATTTTTGCATACATTGTTGAAATTTATTCTTTAAACAATTATGGACATGAAATCGTAGACACAAGTTTCAGAGATAAGCACATGATCTTTTGAACCATTGAGAAGAAGAATGAAAATCAGAAAATATTATTAGTTTGTTGCTGACCTTACAGTCGAAGGGACGGATAGGATCAAAGTTTAACATGGATATATTGACGTAACTTTTCATGTCGAATAAATCAATGGGATCAACAAATAGGAATTGTTCAAGAAATAGGTAAAAAGGCTTTTATTCTGAACGAATAACTAAATAGATAAATCAAGTATACAAGTGCGCAGTTGGTGTTTGAACATTTTACAACTTATAGTTGACTGAATCATCAATATGATAATATACTATTTATAGCGTTTATATACCTAAATATTAATAAATGTAGTAAAATTTTAAATGAGAGGGGAGTAGAGGTTAGTGTAAATCAGTAGGGACCAAATGTCTGATCGGCCGTCATTGTAGATGCTTTTTCATAATCCCCGTAATGGAGGCAATCATCGACGATCATTTGTTGGGCCAACACTGACCATTGGGTAGATGTCCCATAATGTGCTAGGATTGTCTAGTGGTCTAAATGAGAAATCACTCTACAATCAACACACATGAGTTTGACTGTACGTATCGGTGTGAAACATACATTCCATAAATTTTCATTGTGATGTGGAACCAACGATATCTTTATTCGCCATATAAGGATCACTTTAAAATACCTATTAAGAAGTAGCTTAAATAACTTCGTAGTTGTTTGACAAAAAATGAATTGGTGGTTGCTTCGAGTTGCTATCCGATAGCTGATGTAAATTTAATAAAAAATCAATTATATTCGCACTTTGAGAAGGTGCACAATGAAGTGTCATTGACTTGAAGCTGATTTTTTACTATCTTATACTAAAGAAAGAGAATAAGACTGTAATTACATGGAATAAGATCGCTTATTCAATACCCTGTGCTATCCTTTTACCCTTGACATTTTGGATATATTAAAATTATTATTATTTTAAGATTGTTTTACCGGAACAACAAGGGTCCTTGTAACAGATTACCGAGCCCTTTGTATAGAGTGTTATGTAAACAGTACAAGAAAAATAACGTTAATTACTCTGATAATAATAACTAATGGTGTAATGCCGCTCTGGTTAACCACTGATTAGTAAATGATGAAATAGTTACTACGTAAGTATGACACAATTATGAGAAACTCAATGTTATGAAGGTTACGATTTTATCAACTGATCTTTAAGTAAGATATGAATTATGAAAAAAATTCAGTTGTCTAAAACTTAAATTAAATTTCGTTTTCAGGTCCTTCAGAAAAATGTAAATTTTCTAACTAGACGAAGCTTGATATAATATTGGTAAAAAAGAAATTTTGTAGAGGTAGTATCCAAGGAAAGAATATTGATACATACACAATAAGTAAACAAAATAAACTTCAATTTCAAAATAACGAGTGCCCTTTGAAACTATTGTATGTGGGAAACCACATAAAGATTCGACTGAGAAAAATACAAATAGTGAGATGCTATTTTCCATTCGATTGCGTCTGAATACTTTCATACTTCACGGAGCTGAGAGAGATTTGCATCATTTCATGCTGTCTATTGAAGCATTTCATATTTTTATGTATTCACTCACTACCTTTTATTTATTTTTCAGAAGAAAACTTGTAAAAGACATTGGATAGGTACCTATAATTTATAGTAAATCGTGTATAATGTAGTAATTGATATATTCTTGAATTCACAATTTTTCTTCAATGCTCAAGTTCATTAGAATAAACTTTGCAGATTAAGTGTGAAAATTCTCCAAGTTTTCTACTACGTTTGTATTAGTTGATTTTACCACTGATTATTTGATATTCTTTTACTTATAAACATCGATCGATAACACATATTACTTATAGAGCCCAATACATATAGAGAAAATGCATTCAATTTTCTCAATTCTGCATTCAGCCGAATCATATGCGTGGACACGTGCATTGATTAATTTTACTGAGCGCAGAATCGCTCTAACGAGATAACGTAAACACTAAACAGCTCTATCGGAACTTTCAGAATATATTTACGTTTCCATCTATTGTCACTGGCCACTATCAAAACGTAACCCACATTCGTACAATGGAGATTATCTGTAACCACCAAATTATCACGACCTAGGTCACAGTGGCTATCTGTATGTAAACATCTGGAAGATACGGGTCAAAAATTATCGGTCACACTGACGTATGTGGCGCTCCGGCGGCGTGCGGCGAGCGGCAGTAGCGGGCGGACCGTCGCAGCGGACAGACGTGCTATTATGTGCTGTGAAGAGTGATTTGTTTATTTTATACAAGTTTAACACATTGTTGTTGTGTACATCATGGGACAAGCTTTCGGAACCAATTCGCACAACGGCGAGAGGCATTACACGAGGAAAGAAATAGGTCTGTATGCTGGTCTCGTTTTTATGATGCCGGGAAAGTAAATAAGGCTGGCCATTCAGACTGGAGGCTGTATCGGCCCGGCGTGACTTAATTATAAAGTTAATTATTTCCCCGAAGAATTAATTACCATTGCACTCAGAGATTATTGGTCGTGTAACGATGTTAACAATGTTGAAACGCAACAAATGCAGTTGGAGTTATGTTACTGACTCTCCTTTATACTTTCATTTTCACTACTTTTCTTTTAAGCAGTGTTTAACTCGATAAAATAAATCATTTTAATAATGTTCGTTACTAAAATTGGGTTCTTATCAATACCCATTTGCGGTGTTGTTGTGCAGCCTGTGCATTTTAATGATATGTAAATATATTAATTGATTCACCATTAGTTAGTCAAGTAAATACTTAACCGGGATCGGATATAGCGACCTTTTCGCCTTAGTTTATTTTAATAAACTTAAATACAATTAATTTAATCCGATTTCTACACTATTATATTGTAATATCGCGTTTATAGTTTTGTTTATTTTGCTCGAAGCTGCTATTTATATAATGTTTTTGCGTCGAATGGCTATATCATATCTATTTTAAGTATGCAAGGCGTCAACCCTTTTCCTTAATTGCACTACTGATATTCAGTTTGATTACAACTTCTCAATAACAACTTTATCAGTCTATTTATCATTTTCATTTTCATTTTCATCCAGTAGTTCAATTTGGTAGAGCGATAATATTTTTCTGAAAAAGGTAATTTTACAACATTCAAGCAGTTTTCTTGGAACCTTGCTTTGCTTTATATTATGTTGTCTAGTTTGCGAACTATCGTCACATTAAATTTCATCCTATTTGAACCATCAATTTGGCCGTGAAAGCGTAACAAACAGTTTCTTTTGCATTTATAATGTAGATTGGATTATATTTCAGTGCAGTTTTGTTGATAAGATCAAAATTATCATAACAAAGGGAAAACAGTGTTGTAATCAAGTAAATACTAACATTGGATTTACAATCTTAATACGTTTCAAATCCATACTATCCATACTAATATTATAAATGCGAAAGTAACTCTGTCTGTCTGTCTGTTACTCAATCACGCCTAAACTACTGAACCAATTTTCATGAAATTTGGTATGGAGATATTTTGATACCCGAGAAAGAACATAGGCTACTTTTTATCCTGGGAAAATGACGCAATCCCGGAAATCCCACGGGAACGGGAACTATGC
>CAJQZM010023034.1:0-11473 GCA_907164665.1 Colias nastes | reverse complement strand
CCATACTAAACATTCGATTCTGAAACAACATCCGGCAATTTTTTTCAAATTTTATAAAATGTCTGTTACTACATTTGATGAGTTGCTATTTATTTTGAGACCTGCTTTGACTCATTCAGAAACAACAATGAGGAGGTGCATTGGTCCAGAAGAAAGGCTGTCTGTGACACTCAGGTAAGTAAATAAAATATACATATTTATATAATCATAATTATATTATTTATTATAAACAACAACAAACTAAGTTTTTTATTATTCAAATGACAAATAGGTTTCTGAGGTACCTACTTATTATTTAAACCAAAGTCCAAAACATTATGAACAAAGATTTTCTTTTATTAATTAGGGAAAATAAAAAAACATAAAAATTTATAAGAATTACGTGGATTTTCATGGCAACAAATTTTTAAGTATGTTGTAATAATGTAGGTACACAATAATATCAATCTATTACAAGTGAATTGTCACTTATAATGTCTATCATGGTATTCCGCCTTAGAAGTGTCATAAATTGCTGGTCTGTTTTGAATTTCTTGAATTAACTTATTTACATCGACCTCTGGCATGATAATAGATCGCGTGCGTACGTCCCTAGCAATTGCAGATTGCCGACTAAAGTGTGCGCCGTCTGCGTTAGCGCTTGTTGAAGCAAACGTTCTATTTTTTTCACAGACTTTTTGTGCGGAGCGGCGCGATGCGGCGCGGTGCGATCTGCCCGAATTACACGGATTTTTTGTGCGCCGGACTTTTTGCGCGTCGTGTGCGTTACTGCATATAATTTCATAGGTTCTATTTTGACAGACTAAAAAGTGCGTCACGGATAGTCTGTCGTCTGCGCACGGCCTAAGAGATTGCTTGTTATCAGTTACATACTATGAATTAACAAAGTCATCGTATCGTAATCGTCTACTTATAATAAGAAAATTCGCTAATGAATCATATGCTATATAAAAATAATCTATTTTTGAGAATTTAATCATTGTTGTCATCATTCAGGTTTATTTTCAGCGCCACATAAACTGGCTATCTAACTATTATTAAAATAAAATCGAATGGCAAATACTTACCTACAGTACATAACATATAGATGATAATATACCAACTTCTTGTATTATCTTTTTATAATATTTATAGGCATTTCAATCTTAATGTTAGATATAATATAATAACTCATCCTTAGAACTCATCTATAATATTTCATAATTCATTCTTTCTATTGCACTTATCGTACAATTTACTATTAATAGGATCAGAAACTAATACTTAATTGATAACTTTTCGCTTATGCTAATTGCTTTAAAGTAAGCATAATATTTTTTCTCTTATTTGACACAACACTTAAACTAAAATAAAACACTCATTTTATCATACTATTTTATTATAAAAATTAAAAGTACATTCTATTGTAAGAAATAATTGCCAGTAATTGACCATCCAAGATTACAATATAGTACTATTTTAACAATAGTTCTTACGTCTGTTGAGAGCCTTAGCTTAGAAGTAAACTTAACATTACGTAAACATAAAACTCCATCGTCATAAACTTCTAATCCATCTTAATACACTTCGCGAGAGCATACATTGCTGATAAGATCCCGGCAGTTATCAGAAATGCGAAAAATCGCTTACAAATTACAATGTAATTGACATCTTACGTGATGCTACTTAATGTCTGACTAAATACTAAAAAAATAATAAAAATACGTGGCATAGCGGGTACACTTACGCAACATACGAAAATACAATATGAAATTATTACTAAGATATGCGATCGGGTGATCAGTGGTGACGTAACTAATACTTAATAATACGTTATTCTATTTATATTGATTCGTATCTCGCCACTCCCCTCTAATGTGATAACTCGCACACGATACTTTATTACTATTTCAATAACGTTAATACATCGAAAAATAAAAAATAACCTAATCAACAAAAATTCGACTTAATGGAGAACAAAATAAGTGCTAAAGTACATTAAAATAGACGTACCACAGAGTGGCATACTTAAAATAGAACCCAAAACAATTTACGAAACTTTAAACATCAGTCTTTATTCGTAGCTTCACTTGAAATCAATCACATAGTTCATGGTATAGAGACGTCACGAGCGCTGGATGTTCTATTGCTGAGCGACTATGACGTCATAGCACATGGCCTTTCACAACCACGGCGCGATCCCGACTGGCGTAAGCACACATGTTTGGACATGTTAGCACGTGTTTGGACGTGTTGACATGTTTAGTCATGTATTCACGTGTTTACACACATGTTTAGACATGTTTGGACGTGTTAAAACACCTATAAGTGGACATGTTTACACACATGTTTGGACGTGTTTACACGTGCTTACACACATGTTTTGACATGTTAACATGTTCGCTCCTTACGAGCCTCATCTAATGCTGTTGCGGTATCACTCGCGCGGACAGACCGCGCGCTGAACGAGGCCTAAAGTTGCGCCTCCGTCGGGTTCTGCCACAAGTTGGACGGCAACGTGTCGTAGTGAGACGGTACTGTTAATAGTGCGTCCGCTGTTGTCCTGTTTATTGAACAATTCTGGAAAAGAAATTGATTGAATTATTATCTAATATCTATTTTCTATACTAATGATATAAAGCTGAAGGGATCTACTCGACGAATTTCATAAATTATTTTACTGTTGGATAGGTACGTGATCCCTGAGTGAGCTTATACTATTTTATATATCACGGGCGGACCACTAGTACTAAGTATTTTGTAATTATTTATTATTATACTAAAAATATTGTATTGCGAATAGACTGGCCTGTCAATGTGTGAACTGTGAAGCATTGCTGTGTGCGTGCTTCAAAGTTGGAGTTATGTTCATATTGTTTTTTTGAAGTGAAACTTCTTTATCTGGGTTGGAAAAAAATTATTGTAACATTTTTTCGTTACGCGTGACATTTTTCCGTTACGCGCCTTTTTTTTTTCTTATCCCTACCACGCGTGATTCGACGTATTTATGTAAAGTTGCATATAGTAAATTATTTTTTGAAAAATAAGGCCCTAAAGAAGTTTCACTTCTTACGTGTGTACACGCACACATTTTTATCAATGTATTGTTACTAACACAGATCTAATCACGATATTATGTACTAACAAAATGAGTTTAAGTTGCTCAATACAAATGAATATTCTAAATATTTGCAGACTTGATATCGCAATCGCTATGCGTACACAATAAGCGATAAAAAGAACAAACGAACTCCGTGTGTCGCTAGCCAGTCATTTTATTGTCATTTTGCTGCATAATCAACCATTATTATCTACATTATGGTATATTAATAATTATGTCAATTTCACGACTAAGCGTTACATGAAAATCATATTAAGTACCAGAAGTACTAAAATAGCTTTGTTTATTTCTAACTAGATTTCCGCCCGTGGCTTCACCCGCGTTTTCAAAGTAAAACTAGTTCCCGTTCCTGTGGGATTTCCGGGATAAAAAGTAGCCTATGTCTTATATTTAGCTAGCTACATACCAAATCCCAGTGTAATCGGTTCAGTAGAAAGAATAACAAACATCCATGCATACTGACAAACTTCGGGTTTATAATATTAGTACGATTTATTACGTTATTGTAAACAATAAATATTTTGCAATGTAATTTTACCTTGGGTTGTTGGCGGTGCGTGTCCACACATTCTATTGGCAGTTTTATCATTTCCACCTTATATTTGTAACCGTATGAAGACAGCTTAACGATTGTGTGAAGTGGCACGTGCATGTAGGGCAACTCGTCTGAAAGCAAACGGTCTATATTTAGCAGAAGTTTCTAGAGTTTCTGAGAACAATGTATGTAGGTCGTGTTATAGATGATGATTGATAGAGTGATCATTCATTATTTATGAACTTGCATGTCAGTGCTTCCTTGAAGTACGAGGAAGACATTTGTCTAAACACATAATTCATAATAATGACAGAATATTACATGGCCAAATGATTTTTAGCTCAAAAAATATATTCTAATGCAGTAGAAATGAGCATTTCGAAGTAAAATTTGGATAATATCTTCCTTAAACAATAATCTCAATACTCAGAGTAAAATAAAAACTTTAAGGAGGTCAATAATTAATTTATCGACTCTGGTATAAGACAAACGATGTCCTAATGAGCATTTTTAATTAAAATTTAAATTAGTCAATGACCTAAAGTTATTGCTTTAGGTTTAGGTTGACTAGAGAAGAAACAAAAAAAAAATTAAACCTTCACGTTTAAAAGAGATCCTTACCAAGTTTAGCATCAAGGAAGTATCCGAGCATACATCTCAAGACCGCTTGATGGCCAACCACGACCACATTGTCCTCATCCTCCAAAGCTGACAGCACTGGGCGCAAACGAGTCATGATATCTATATAGGACTCGCCCCACGGGTATCTATAGCGAAGCTTGTCTTGGTCGCGCCAAGCGAACTCTTGAGGGAATCGTTCCTGCATCTCCTCGTAGGTTAGACCTTCGCAAATGCCCTGGAAAAGGACAGGTAAGTAAATATAGTGTAAGCTTATCTAGGATGGTGTCAAAAAGACTAATCTTTAAAGTGTTCCAAGGTAGCCTTCAGCCTACAAGAGATAGACATTTTAAATGTCAGATAGTGTAAGCCTTGTGTAAGCTTATCTAGGTTGGATTTCAATTTTTTAAAGTTTTCCAAGTAAGCCTACAGCCTACTAGAGATAGACAATGAGAGCTTAGCTAAGTTGGTGTGAAAGATAAAAATTAAATCTTTACCAAGGCTGAGATTCAAGACAATAGATAATAATTTATATTTTGTTTCGACTTTATAACTTGGGGATACATATTTGAGTCATATCTATAGATTTATGTCGTTGTAAGTAAATTGATTCATAGATATTTTTAAACAAAATCTTATCGTTATCGTTGAAAACATGCCTTTTCAATGTTCTAGCAAATTCGAAACTCGGATTAAAAGCAAAACCGTGGATAGTTTTCAATCAACAACGCAATTAAATAGACAAATTATAATGATTGGGAATAATTTCTTTTCAAGGTCTGGCCGGGTTGTCATCGCTTAAATTTTACAACAGATTTATACCTAGAAATTTTGTTAGCTCGCCAATTGGCGTACAAAATTCATTCAAAGAGAATAGTACCTATATTCTCATTTCTACCGGTTTTATCGTGTAGTCGTTCTGGTAAATAATCTTGCCGTGAAATAGTAATAGGAAAAGTTTATATAAATGGATATCATCTTGTGATTTTCCCACGACGCAAATGATGTTTATTTCTTCGATTTCCTGCTAATTCAATTATGCGTAAACAATAAACAGTTTAAGTAAAAAATAGTAAATGTTATTCAGAACTGTGCCATGTGTATTAGCGGAGTACATTCAAAGTGATGAATAATAGAAGCATGTTAAGAGACGAAAGATATTGAACCATGACTAAAGAATATGTAAAAATATTTGCTATGAGTTAGCACTTACATTATACAATTATACTATGTGACTATATGTGACTGGATATAAAGGTTGAATATGTTATATTAAATTGAGAAGCAAATAAGTGTATTTATCATATGTGTGTAATGATGACACTTGATAAAGTGTTGTAGAATAAAAGCATATGTATGTTGGATATGACCCCACTTAATGTGATATTTATAACACTATCGGCGTTTTAGTTTTATTATGTCTGCTTTTATGTTCCATATTGGCCACTTAACTTTAATCTGGTTATTTTTAATGTATGATTATGAAGCGATAATTCAAGTGTTATGGTTTGTTTGCTTTACATTTATTTAGAACACTTGACTAACTTTACCGATCCTATATTGGCAATGTTTGTATTGTCTGGCGTTAAATTGTGATAAATTATATTCAACATTGAAAATAACATAATGTGCTTGTTTTACGAGGTAATGTGTATATTTGATATCTTTGGATGAATGCACTTACAAACACGTGCTAGTTACCGTATCAGCTGACTGCATCTGCACTATTATCTTAAGATAAAAGCTCTTTATTTTAAACAAACAATGCTTATCCTATAATCTAATCATTGCGTTTCCTATACAATTAAAATTTATTTAATACTTGAGAACAATAGATACAAATAGCATTTAATTATTTGTAAGTTTAATTGATGTTATTGGTGGCTTATTGTTGTTTATTTATCGGAAATGGATTATGGAGGTGAATAAATTTGTTGTTAATGACGTCCGATATCTAATTTTGAATGAATGACAGTAGAACCTACAAATGAAAGTTAGGAAAACAATAGATTCCTTTAATATTATTGGCCGATTAAGGAAAGCTGGCATCTTCACAGTACTCACACTTATGCAATTTTACTATACAGTATGTTCAAAAATAAATACGATTCTAGTTTAAGTGTAGACTTGAATTGTAAAATGGGTGCGTTGTAGATAATATGAAAGCTCTCATAATTTATATGTAAAATTACAATTTAAAAGTAACTCAATCGATGAACTTAATTATTTATTCTCATAATCAATTGTAAAGTAGTATTGATAATCATTCAATTATCAAATAATAATTAAATTTAATGTCATATTAAAAATAACGATATAAACAATACAAATAACACATGCGCTCACTCCCAATACAATACAATCAAAACCCTAGCACTTAAGAGATAAGGTTAAATTACAATAAAAGCTGTATTGTTCAGCTATGTATGAAAATTTTAACTAACGGCGTTTACATTTTGTTTACAAAACTTATTAAAATTATTACATAACTAGATTTCCGCCCGCGGCTTCGCCCGCGTTTTCAAAGAGAAACCCGCATAGTTCCCGTTCCCGTGGGATTTCCGGGATGAAACCTATCCTATGTGTTAATCCAAGTTACCCTCTATATGTGTGCTAAATTTCATTGTAATCGGTTCAGTAGTTTTTACGTGAAAGAGTAACAAACATCCATACAAACTTTCGCCTTTATAATAGTATTAAGATTAAGATTTAACCTAGGTAAAGTAAAAAAATATTCTAATCCGCGTGCCGCGAAGTAGTTATCTCGTCGAATATAATTAGTAGTATACCTAACGTCTTTGTTTAAATTACATCACCCTGTATTTATAAACAATTGCAAAATAAAAACAATAATTGTCCCCTTCACTCTCATAAGCTAGTCTGCGCGCGAGAGAGACTGGCAGACTTTTCATGATGCGTATGCAGTATGACGTCACGCCGCGCGCGTCTTCACAGACACTACACGTGTGCAATGTGTAAATGTGTTGACGTTCCAGCTCTTGTTAATCGGCCAATATTTACAGTTTTCTATAATTATTAATTATTATCGTTATTTATAAGAAACAAAGATAGAAAAGATTATTAATATAGATTTTAGAAATACTACTTATATTATCTTCTTGTCTCTTGATAAACCAAATTATGTTTTTTGACATGCATATTATGTTTTTTTAATTATATAATTAAATATCATATCGCATATTAGGTACGGTTATTCAACTCAGTATTTATCGATTAGTGCCATAGATAGAAAGGAAACAGCGTTGTATGAATATTAAATATATCATCATTAGGTATACCTATAGAGTCAATGTGGAAATAATTTGATTTGTGACTTGGAGTTTTTCTTTAAATAATCATAATATATTTAATGGTAATATATATATTGTAAGGTAATAAGGTAATATTAATATATTGAAGTTTAAGTCAATAAAAGATCTAAATAAGCAGAGTAATTATTGATTTTGCGCATTTTCAATTCTACAAAAAGAACCAATTAGGAAATTTATGTAATAAGTTTATTTGTATAATAAATTAGTTATTAATTAGTTATCTAATCACTTTTATTATTTGATGATAAAAAATTATGATAATACTACGGAAACTATTTTAGACGAGGCTATAATATTATCTGTATAGAATAATCTGCTAATATAAAATAGCAATTAGCACCCAAATTAAAATCTCCTCTTTTATGCCATCAATGTAATTAAACTAAGAATAGGAACGATTGGTTTGAATTAAAAACTATGACGTCTTTAGTTTGCTTAGTGCGACACAGTTCCAAAGTCCACACCGCCATTGGTTTGTTTGTTTGGCCGGTGATGGCGTTGATGTGCTTCGCCAGTGCGTGCGCGTAAGATTGGCCACGTGGAAAAATTCAAAATATAAAAAATTCCAAATTCAAATCTTACCGCGTCCAGTTCGTTCAGCGCTCTGACAGCACGTTTTGGCGCCATTATTTCTGCGGCAGTTTGCTTAGTGCGGCGCAGTTCTGAAGTCCACACCGCCATTGGCTCGTGGCCGGCGATGGCGTTGATGTGTTCGGCCAATGCGTGCGCGTAACGTTGCCCACGTGGGGATAGATTCGCGTCACCACCGATACGGCCGAGCACGTTGTATTCGCTTTCGCCGTGCTGCAGAAAAAAAAACATGGTAGTACTAATATAATAAATGAGAAAGTTTCTAATTTCTATATTGCTTGTAATTTGTCAATTTATTCCAAGGACGATTATTCATAATTTTTAAATTCTAAAACATTAATAATTAATCTACGCATCAAACATTTGCAACCCGGCGTTGTTTAAATGCATTTATTATCACAAACGCGAATGTTTGTAATAATGTGTGGATGTTTGTAATTGTAACTTATACACGCAAATACAGCATTGGATACGTATGAAAATTTGGTACTGGGATAGTTTAGTCTGGATTAGCACATAACTTTTTTCCTGGATAGACGAGTGAAGTCGCAGGTTTCAGCTAGTCAATCCATATTTATGGCTAGGCCACACCTATGAGGGTATGGCCGTTTGGACTTTGTGTCATAATTTATTACGCTGGCCAAGTGCGCTAAATCATAATTTCAGCCAATGCATAAATGTTTGCAAAGCAAAAATAAACACCAGTGTCCAATGTGACCTGGATCGGACGAATTTTACGACCTATTTAAGAGTCAATAGTCGGAATAAAATTTAGAATGTGTCATGGAGATTAAATATTTGCTACTTAAGACTACGTGAAGCAAAATAATTTTTGTCCATTTCGTTTAAACATAATTTTAAAGTTGATTTTGCATTAAACAGTTTATTGGATGATAATATTATGTATTCTGTTTAAATGGAATACATAAAATATTAGATAATACTGACTTATCTGGTTTTACAAAGTGATTACAAAACTTGACACGGGTCTTTATAATCTACGAGACTAACATAATGGAAATAAACCGAAATAATTAGCAATATTGCATCATCATATTTATTAATATCAATTGTATAAACCTGATTAATTAAATTATTATTAATTTAAATCACGCAATACACTCGATCGCTTTCAAGCAGAAATATGGCCCCTGACCGAAATTAGATAAAAAAATAATTTAATTAAGATTCCTTCGATAGTATGATAGTAAATCCAGGTCGGCAGTGATAATAACAATGCTTATTAAGATTAGAATCAATGAATCTATTGCGAATAATTCATTAATAAGATTAGTAATTTCAAACTCTAGGACAAGACATATCTCATTAAAGATAATATGAAATAATAATACGTAAGATTCCACATCACGTTGTCGCTCCCCCAGCCACGTGGACATTATCAAATCTAAAACGAGCATTATGAATAACATCCACAAATCCTTTCAAACGGTTGTTTTCGTATCAATGTTAACTTGGAACGATATAAATATCTTGTTTATATATTTAAACTACCGATCGAGACGGATCTCGGAAAACATGTTTGTAATTAGTTTTATTGACGCAAATTATTAATTAATTACATAAATTCTGCTTACCCGAGTGAAAAATAGGGTTTGTGGTAATGCCTGCATCCCGGATAGATAGCCAAGAATGCCTGACTCCTTTTGTCCGACGACTTTGTGCGCGGTGACAGTTTCGCCCATATTCTCGACCCTTACAAAGCTGATGTTCTCTATGGTTGCGTCTATGGGCTCGTATTGTCTCATGTAATGTTCCAATTTCTTGCGCAGGTCATCGACCGCTTCTTCCTCACTCATGGTCTTGTAATCAGCTGAGTAATGTAATATCTCAATAATGTTTCTCTCGAGTAACTCCTGGTCTTCGCACACGCACTCTATGAACAAAATACGGAAGCCCATTTCCGTGAGACAGTATTCGTTCAGCTCCCGGCGTTGCTCCCGCGTTATGTTGGTGCCGTCGAAAATCTGTAAACAAAAACTGAATTATACACAAGATGACACACCTCCAAAAAACAATGATAAATGAGATGCTTTAATATGTAACGAACCGTTTTCGTAGAATTTAAATATGGTTAAACATTATAGTTAGGTAGTTAAAAATAGATCTTCTCTATTAAAGGTTGGACACTCTATTTTGCTTTACATTAATTTTGACAGTTTTAACGGCTCGCTTACAGTTTTTATTCGACTACAGTTCAACGACATTGACGATCATGTTACATTTTTTATTGTTTCAAAATTTTTCCACGCCAATAAAGTCGCGGACTATCTAGGATATTATATAAGTTATTTATGACGAATTCTGAGAAATCATTAAGAGTAAACAGTAAAGTTTATCATTCGAGTAAGTCTAATACAAATAAATGCACTACATGTGTTCTATTTCAAGAGTATTTATTGTTGGCACTGTTCGCATCAGCTACAACGCATTTTATATTTATACCATCATTTAAGGACACTATTTGTTATAGTGAACACGTCTTTTCATAACGTTAAATATATTTAACAGATCTAACAAGAAAGATAATTCCTAACTTCAAAGTACTGTTCTACAAATGTTTGTTTTTAAAAAATATCGTTCAAAAGTTAGGGTAGGGACCTTTACCGTACCACCACAATGTGGAATTGTTTTTCTAAGTGTGTTTTAACGTACTGTTTTAAACAATTACATAGGTAAGTTATGCAAATTAGTAACACTTTTGAAATTTAATGTTCATATGAATGGAAGTCTGTGTTAAATACTTGTTAAAGAAATATTTTCCTCTCAACAATTCACGACGATGACATCACGAATAAAATAAAGACAAAGCGTAATATATCTGATAAACTAGCTTTTATCAAGGGTCAAACATGTTTTGTTCTACGAAATGATTAAATCGATTACCTATCAAGTTAATACATAATATGTACGATATTTCAAAGATATATTTTTGGGCTTAAAACTGTAACAATCTTGACTAATAATAAAAACCTGAAAGGTTTGTTACAAGCTAATCTTAGAAACAATTGTTTTGTAATTGAAAACAAATTGTTGGGTAGTCCTATCACGCTACGATCGATTAGGATAAATATTATGATGCAAATATCGGAAAAAATATTCCATTAGCCATAAGCTACGACCATAAGGAGATGGTGCTCCGATCAATGAATAACAACGGGTCACCATGAAATTTGACTTTGATTGCAAAGCATTAAATTTGGTAGTTTAGGTAATTAGACGGAAAAAAAATATATATGGCATGAAAAACTTTGCTTTTGTGCTTAGAAGACTGATTGA
>CAJQZM010023033.1:0-11424 GCA_907164665.1 Colias nastes | reverse complement strand
TAGGTCGGCGCGGTCATGCCGGTCGAGACGGTGAACGGGGTGCACCTGGACCACCCGGAACGAAAGGAGAACAAGGTTATCCTGGCCAAATTGGAATACCGGGTGATAAAGGTGAAAGTGGAACACCGGGCATCCAAGGTGAACCTGGTGCTACCGGTGCAGATGGACCGCCGGGCGATGATGGCCCGACTGGACCACCAGGCTTATCAGGAGAAATGGTATGTCAAAATTATTATTAACAAAGAAGATTAAAACTCTAAAATTGTATTTTTTTCATATTAATGTATTATTCAGATCAAACTTAAGTAAATTAAAGGAACATAGTGAAAAACAAACGATTATAGAAAAAAATTTCCACTTTGTATGTGACCTATCTTTATAAAAGGCTGTAGGTTTAAAATGAGCTTTAAAAAGCAATGAGAAGAAAAAAGAAATGTATGTATAATCCGTATTAACTTCTAATTTTAGGGCCCAAGGGGGTTTATGGGACCGAGAGGTTTTCCTGGACTCATTGGTTATCCAGGCATTCCTGGAAATGAAGGCCCGCAAGGTTTAAAAGGAGCCTCAGGTCAGCCAGGACCTCCAGGAACACAGGGGCAACCGGGTATCATGGGACCAGCTGGTTCGCCTGGACCTCAAGGACCAATGGGTGCACCTGGACTTCAAGTAAGTTGAATTTTTATTTCTAAAGCATTAGATTAAATATTTAATTAAGTCGCACATGATCACGACCTCTATTCGACAAAGTATATACATATATGGCTATCTCGTAATACGACAACTTACTTTAATGTAAGGCTATTCCAAAATTGCAGTAATACTCAATATAAACAACACAACAGTTGATTTAACGCGTAGAAAAAAGTGATAATAGTCGTTCCAGCTAAGTGTGACTATTTCACTCCTTAATAAATAAAACCCTCGTATTCGTTCAATCTGACTAAATCGCAAATAAAGAATTCCTTCTTATCTATATTTTAACGAAATGAAGAAAAAATATGGGAAACGCAAAAACTTAAAAAAGCATTTACCACTTTATTCGATGCGAAATATGAAAATGTGTAAAAATATATGAAAATAAATATTAATATAATCATGTGTATTATCAGGGGCCTCAAGGCAAACCAGGAATGTCAGGTCTTCCAGGTCCAGAGGGGTCACCTGGAACACCTGGTAATCCTGGCCAGCAGGGTTCATCGGGTGAGGCAGGGCCACCAGGGCCACAGGTAAGAATACAATATACCTATCTGAGGCTTAAAATTAATCGATAAATTAATAATAAACAAATTGTATAACATCAAATTTTCGATTCATTTCCTTTAACAAGACTTAAACAGAAAATAGGAGCTGCGTTAAAATTAACTTAATTAAATTGAAAATCTAATAATACAACGATAAACATTATTCGTTTTCAGGGTATGTTAGGATTTCCCGGTCCTCGTGGTTTAAAAGGCGATGATGGACCCCGAGGATTGATTGGTGATAAAGGAGATAAAGGGATAAGAGGTAACAGGACATGCTTTTTAGCTAAACGTTATTGCTTTTATTGAAGTTAAACTTCTAGGCGCGTTGAGAGTAAAATTTCAAGGTCGCGTCACGGCAATAGCGTCACGTCATGGAGTAAGGCAATGATTTTGGTCTCTTTGAATCTTTCTTTGAAAATTGTGTTTCGATAATTTTATTTTTCACCGTTTATTTAACACTTATGTTGATAATACATATAATTTTTTTGTTTTAGTAAAAATGAGGATAATTCTTTTTGAAACTAAAGTGTATTTTGTAGGTATCGAGGGAGAAAAAGGAGATATGGGATTAAAAGGAGAGAGAGGTCTAACTGGCGAACCGGGACCGCCGGGGATTGAAGGGCCTGAAGGGCAAAAGGTAACTAATAACTATTATTAATTATATTATTAATTATATCGGGAAAATAATATAATGAATAAATCGCGTTTAAAATCCGTTAAAAATCTTTAATTTCTAAATATTATTTTTAATTATTTATATTCAGGCTGATTACTATCGCTCCGGAATGGCGAAAGACGCGGGTTCGAATCCCGCCATCTGATCGAATTTTTCCTATTCTTTAAAAATTTACACTGATTACTATTGTTCATTATAGAAATTATATACTTATACCGTTTTTAGGGCATGGAAGGTCCTAGAGGCGAAACCGGCTCAATAGGTCCGACAGGCGAAAAGGGATCTATTGGACCACAAGGGCCGCCTGGTTATCCTGGCACACAAGGAGAGAAAGGTGACAAGGGAGCTTCAGGTAGACGGGGGAGGAGAGGAGCAAAAGGAATTGCTGTAAGTGACATGATTCAAACTATCAAATGTTATATAAGACTTTTTAATTGATATAAATGATTTGGCACATTCACCATTTCTCTGAACTCAACCATCTTGTATTCAATTTCAGGGCTTAGTTGGAAATCCCGGTGATCGTGGTGAAAGTGGTCCAAGGGTACGTATCTATTATTTATTTTATCCATCATAAAATTACATCATATTATATATGAGTCTCCAATGTTTGTATTTTAGGGTTATAGAGGCCCACGTGGAAGAAGAGGCTCTGATGGACCTCCAGGACCAAAGGGAGACACTGGCCAACCTGGCCCACCTGGTTCTATTGGTGAAAGAGGACCACAAGGAATTGAAGGACCACGAGGATTTCCAGGCGCGATTGGGCCACCTGGAAGTGATGGAAAAGCAGGTTTACCAGGATTACCAGGGGAACGTGGACCAACGGTAATTTTAACGTAAATAAATAACAATAAAAAAAACGAACACGATTTCAGGACAATTTTACATATATTTGAGTTTAATTTTTTAAACTTTTATTTTAATAAGTGGCAATACTATTTTTAGTTAGAACTTCAGCTACAAAATAACTGAAACCGCAATAATTTATTGACTGTTCGTGGACAACTGCAAACACGAACTCTGATATTCAGCCATCTATGTTTATTTTCCATCGCTATAAAATTGTTATAATTTTTCATAATTCAGTCACTAAATATGCGATTCACAATATAGGGTGAAACAGGAGCTCCAGGTCAAACAGGACCACCAGGATTAATGGGTCCACAAGGGCAAAATGGTGATCCTGGACCGCCTGGACCTCAGGGAACGTCGGGCACACCAGGCGCACCTGGTGAAATGGGTGCAGCAGGTGAAATGGGAAAGGAGGGACCTCCAGGACCGGCTGGACCAGAAGGGAAACCTGGACTTGTTGGATCTCCGGGGCCACCAGGTCAAAACGGAGAACCTGGTCTTCCTGGAACACCGGTAAGAAAGACAGAAACTGTAGTCTAAAATCTAAAACTACATTACATAATGAACAAATAATTAAATAATTGTTATTAACACAGGGAATACCAGGGCAAAAAGGAGATGTTGGGCCTCTAGGTCCTCCTGGCATTAGAGGTGATAAAGGCGAGCAGGGTGAAACCGGTTCACAAGGGCCACAAGGGCCGACAGGTCGTGAAGGACCTCGGGGATCTCCTGGACCTGGAGGTCAAAAGGGAGAAGTTGGAGAACCAGGGCCTTTAGGTATATAAAAAAAGAATATATATAGATTTTAAATGTTCTAATATTTATTGGTACAATATTCATTGTTATAGTTTTTACTGTTTATTTTATTAGTTCAATTGTACAGTAAAGTGTAAATAAATATGAATAATGTATTTTATAAACCATGACGTCGTTGTATATGTTACAGTCAAAACCCTGAACCAGTCAAGAACCTTATTGACCGGTAAAATTAGTCAATAAGGTTATTGACTAAGGGCGTCGGTCAATATCCTTATTGACTGATTTTATCTGACAAAATCAGTTAATAAGGTTATTGACCGACACCCTCAGTCAACAACCTTATTTTTTTTTTTTTGAAATAGAAAAAATCTTTATTGCAAAGTTTTAAAATAATACAGTTAAAATTTGGGGAAACTAAAGCCTGTGTTAGTTCAAAACTGTGTTACAGGCTTTAGAATCCCCTCACAATCTTAGTATATTGGTTGCCTTTTTCAACTTAAATAATTTAACAATTTAAACAAAAAAAAAAAGATTGCATGCATGTATGTTTGTGTGTGGGTGTGTGTGTGTGTGTGTGTTTGTGTGTATGTATGTGTGTGTAATAAAATAATAATTTCTATTAAATATATGAATGTAGTAAGTTCTCTGTGGCTTCGTAATCTAACTGCTTAAGAATAATTAATAGATTTTTTTTAAATTTGTGATTTGAATATTTTTTAACTTCTTTTACGTTATTACCAAATAAGATATTATATATCTTTGGAGAAAAGAAATTTAAACATCTACTACCGAACGCAGTATTAAACGTTGGAACAGGGACCCGCTCCAATCGTTTGTCACATTGTGAAAGTGTCGGTACAATGTATCGATGAAATTTGCAAAGGCAGCGATATAAAAACATTTTTCTCACTGTTAGTACATTACACTGTTGATATAGATCAGTTGTAGGGTGCCTGAACGGTAGACGATACATAACCTTAAGTATGGCGCGTTGTGAACGTTCCAATTGTATAAGGTTGCATTTAGGTGCACTGCCCCAGATGGTCAAGCAGTACGTTATGATACTCTCACATAAAGATTTATATGTTAAAGTGAGTATATCAGGGCTGGCCACTTCCCTTAGATTTTTAAAAACATGCATCAATTTTCTAGATCTAGTATGTGTGGGCCCCAGGTAAGTCGGTCATCCAATATGACTCCTAAATATTTAATAGTTTTAACACGATCTAAAGTGGCACATGAACAACACGCGGGGAGGCTCACTTCTCTGTTACATGGGTAAGTATGTAATTGAAATTGATTGACTGATTTAAAGAGCAGACATTCAGTCAACATAGGTTTTAACCAACGTACTGAATAGATTTTAACACTTAAATCTTTCTGTAATGGGCAAGTAAAACAATAGCGAGTTTTACTTGCCCATTACAGAAATGTTTAAGTGTCAAATTCGACTCAGTAGGTTAGGTTAGGTTTGAACTGCGACCCTCACGCACGAGCCGAGCGAGCGAAGCGAGCGTGCCACTGCAGCGGCCGGCGAGTGCCAGAACCGACTCGCTATTGTTTTACTTGCCCATTACAGAAAGATTTAAGTGTTAAAATTTATTCAGTACGTTGGTCAAAATCTATATTGACTGAATGTCTGCTCTTTAAATTAGTCAATAAGTTTATTGACTGGTTTAGGGTTTTGACTGTAACATATATACCAAAACTATCTCTCCCGGCAAACGTTGTTCTGCAATGAAAAATAGATGTTCAAAAGAAAAATACATAATAATAGACAGTATACAAAAAGGCGAAAATTTATAGGTCAATTATTTGCGAAAGTGCGCCAATGCCATAACGACTCTACTTTTTGTTGTAAAATACCTCCTCTTTTAGGATCTTTTTTCAGAGTACATTAAATATTATAAGTTTTTGAGTTTACTAAATAAATAACATTTTTCATCCTATCTTGTTAATTAACAGTTGCAATTGTT
Organism: Colias nastes; assembly: GCA_907164665.1. Classification (NCBI taxonomy): domain Eukaryota; kingdom Metazoa; phylum Arthropoda; class Insecta; order Lepidoptera; family Pieridae; genus Colias; species Colias nastes. Next base: position 5,914 of record CAJQZM010023033.1, on the reverse strand, counting down.
ATGTGCTAATTAATCATCAGTAATTTTTAGGAGTTACAGTAATACATACAGTTACAGTAATGTTACACATATTTTTAGGAGTTTTCAATAACATATTTTAAAGCTTATTTTTACTTTATCTAAATAATGATTTGTAGGACCGGTTGGGCGCGATGGTTTACCCGGTCCAAGAGGTTTAGCCGGTTCTCCTGGTCCTGTGGGTCCCCCTGGAGAAGATGGAGATAAGGGTGAAGCAGGTCCACCTGGTGAAAAGGGTTTCAAGGGAAATATCGGTCAACCTGTACGTATTATCAACTACATGCGTAGTTTTAATTCATTAACCGACTTTTATTGAATAACAATCCAAAATATAAATAATGACACTGTTTATGTTACTGTTATCAATAATTGAACTGAAAAGCATGGCAATTTTTTCTGTCGGAAATTAGAATAATCTAAACAATACTGTTATTCTGCAGGCATTTAACTATATACCTACACATAACATATTTTTTTTATTTTTTTATTTACCACTATTCATCATATTGTTTAAGGGACCACAAGGATCGCCTGGTATTCAAGGACTGCGAGGTGAAATTGGTCCAGTGGGATTGCCTGGAGAAAAAGGGCCTCCAGGAGAGCCCGGTCCTCCCGGTGCGTCAGGAACAGATGGAGTACGCGGCCCTCCAGGGCCAATTGGTAAAACAGGTCCAGAAGGCAAAAAAGGCGAACAAGGATCAAAAGGAGACAGAGGAGATATTGGGCCAACAGGTAATTATTAGTGATTCCATTTAATTTATATTTATATTTTATATCTAATATCTAATATCTAATATCTAATATTCTAATATCTAATATATATTATAAAGGCGAAAGTTTGTATGGATGTATGGATGTATGGATGTATGGATGTTTGTTACTCTTTCACGTAAAAACTACTTAACCGATTACAATGAAATTTAGCACACATATAGAGGGTAACTTGGATTAACTCATAGGATAGTTTTTATCCCGGAAATCCCACGGGAACGGGAACTATGCGGGTTTTCCTTTGCAAACGCGGGCGAAGCCGCGGGCGGAAATCTAGTATTTTATATGTTACTAGCGGTCCGCCCCGGCTTCGCCCGTACATATTTACGTTTTCTCTACATAAGAACCATCCTCGTACTTCAAGGAATATAATAGAAAAGAATTATCGAAATCGGTTCAGCCGTTCACACGTGATGCCGTGACAACGCCAAACGGGTGCAGACCCGCCGCCTTTTTATAGCTCCCGCCGCGAAGTTAAACGCGGCAACTGATACACAAAAATAATCCTTATGGCATGATTCTGTATTCACGCGCGATGACTTATAGCGTATTTCATGTATAACTTTGGTGTTTCTACACCGATTTACATGATTCTTTTACTATAACCTGCCCAAGAGTATGAAGAATAATTGTGCCAAATTTGGTTAAAATCCGTCGTGTAGTTTTTGTTTCTATAACGAATATACAGACAGACAGACAGACAGACAGACAAAAATTTTACTGATTGCATTTTTGGCATCAGTAGTGATCCCTTATCACCCCTTCATAGTTTTTTTTTAAATATATTTCATGTACAGAATTGGCCTCTCTACAGATTTATTATAAGTATAGATTACTTATTCTATGTTAGTTAATTGCAAACACGGTTTACTTACGTGATTATATCATTATAGGTCCACCTGGACCAATAGGGCTGCCTGGGGCTGCAGGATTACGCGGACCTAAAGGAATTCAAGGTGAAATGGGCCCAAGAGGCCCTGAAGGTCAACATGGTGAAGTAGGCAGTCCTGGTTTACCTGGTCCTCCAGGACTACAAGGTCCAGAAGGAAAAATGGTAAATAATACAGTTATTCAATACAGCAATCCATATTATAATTTCAATAACTATAATTTTACTAAAAACAAATTAGATTTACATTATATTACATATTTACTACAATAATCCAGAAAAAAGCAGTAGATTTTGAAATTAACCATAACTGAAAGTATTAACCTATTACTTGTACATGTTACCTACTTGATACTTGAACTGTATAGCCATTACTAATTAATTAAATTATTTTGAAATTATATTAAAAAAAAATGTCATCAAAATACATATTAAATATTTTTGAGCTATAATTAAAATAATTAACTACTAGGTATCTACACGAGTTTTCTATAAAATCATGATAACAAAATGTATTGTTTGCTGGCTAAACTATTGGATAAAATTAATTGATTTTTGTATTACACTAACAGATGTCATCATGGAGGTATACGTAGTATAAGTTATTGTTGTATAGTTGGCTCCACTCAGTAATGTATTATTTTATAAACAATAATTATTTTTCTCATTTAAAAGGGACAACGAGGTCCTATGGGTCAGAAGGGTGATGATGGTCCGCCAGGTATACAAGGAGAAGCAGGTCCTAAAGGGCTTCCTGGTCCAGAAGGACCGAAAGGTGATATCGGTCCAGACGGGTTTCCCGGTGATAGAGGTGTACCTGGTCCGCAAGGAATAAAAGGAGAGCCTGGATTAGATGGCCCTGAGGGCAGTCCAGGTCCACAAGGCCCGATTGGTCCGACTGGTCCCATAGGAAAACCTGGTGAAACTGGAATGCCTGGTAATCCCGTAAGTATTTTCCTTAATATATTTGCTTATTATATGTAGGTCTATATCAATCTGCAACAAGTTTCAAACAATACGTTTTTCTTATTATAATAGGGTTCTGAAGGACCAGCAGGAGCTCAAGGAAGTCCTGGAATAACCGGTGAAAAAGGTGACTCTGGACCCAAAGGTTCTCCCGGTGAACCTGGTCTTGTCGGTCCACCTGGTCCCCCGGGGAATGAAGGTCAGCGAGGAATTGTTGGATCACCCGGCCCTACTGTAAGTTTCTTACATACCTACATAAAACATAAACTACAAATATTAGGAAACGCAAAAGCTTTTAAGAATGTAAAGATGGATGATTGATCTCTTTCATGCGAAAACCACATCCCAGAATAACATATAATTATTTATATCTAATAGAAATAAATTATATGTTATTCTGAGCACACCTGGGCACACCAAGTTTATCTCTAACAACTGAAACTGTAAAAGACGTTTGTTGTTTTATAATTTATCGCAATTAAATAGCCATCAGTCCTCGGCATCATATTATTATGGGCTATGATTTATTACGAAGAATTTAATTCGAATTTGAACATATGTACGCGCGATTTAAGTCGAGAGCACAACATTATTAATTTTTAAATGTTTTAGGGTGATGTTGGTGCCCCGGGTCCTATGGGCATGATAGGTCCACCAGGACAAATAGGCGCTACTGGTCTTCCCGGAATGAAAGGTGACAAGGGCAATAGAGGGCCTAAGGGACACATTGGTGATACCGGTCCAGTTGGTTTAAAAGGCGATCAAGGGGAAGCAGGGAAATTAGGCCCTCCAGGTCCTCCTGGAGGACCAGGTCTTAAGGGCGATACGGTAAATTTCTTTCTATTTTTGAAGTAAAACTTCTTTAGGCGCGTTGAGAGTAAAATTTCAAAGTCACGCCATGGCAATACCGTCACGTCATGGAGTAAAACGACGATTTTGGTATCTTTGAATTTTGCCATAGAAGTTTCACTTCTGACACGTGTGCTCGGCACACACGCTCTTTTTTTAATGAGAGATAAATATGGCTTATTAAAAAATATATTTAAGGGACCTATGGGGCCGGCGGGTGCTAAGGGCGATATGGGACCACCAGGTTTACCAGGACAAGAAGGTCACACTGGTCCAAAAGGTCAAACAGGGCCAGAAGGGAGACCTGGATTACCTGGTCCTCCAGGTCCGCCTGGCCCTCCAGGTCCTCCAGCTCCCATGCCACAATTACCACCTGAACTATTCACAAGGAATAGGCGTCGCAGAAATATTGAATCAGATTCATTCGAAACTACAACTGATGATGTTATTGATGAAGGTAAATCCGATACGAGACTAAATTAAAAGTAAGTATATAAAAATCGAGGTACATAATAATAACGAATTGTTTTGCAGATGAAGAAATAAATTGGGCTCGAGATATTCTGACAGGAGTTTTGACAGCAAGATCTGCATTAGAATCGTCCAAGCGACCTTGGGGAACGAGATCAAATCCATCATTATCGTGCCGTGATTTAAGGATGTCACACTTAAATTTAACAGACGGTAATAATATAGCGCAGATGGTGGCTATACAAATTGAATGACAATTCATTATACAAATAATTGTTTTCTTGTAGGGTATTACTGGATTGACGCTCGAGGTGGAGGGGCACGACCAATCCGTGTCTATTGTAAGGGACACAGCACATGTCTTTACCCCGATAAGACTGATCCATCGGCTATTTACGTGGAATCCAATGGACAGAAATTTTCCCATCTTCATAACGGATTTAAGGTAGGTATCTAAATTTTAAAAAAAACCTGAGAGGTGTCAAGAGCCACCCGGATGGAACGAAGTTACTAAAAAAACTGACTTGTAGTTCTATGAGAGAGAGAAAGAGACAGACAGAGAAACGCGCACACCGCACGGCTTACAACTATAGCAAAAAGTGTCGTTGCAACTTTTGGTCTTAATTCCGTATAGCCCCCTTTCGCAAGGCGCGATAAGGAGCTTCGTTCCAATAGTTAATAATTTTATTTAACTTACTTTATGTCCTAACTTGTCGTTAAATTTTAGATTTCATATGATGCTGATGGACCGACTCTGGTACAACTGCGATTTTTAAGACTGCTCTCAAATGGAGCCTGGCAGAATTTTACTTACCTTTGTATTAACGCAAAGGCTCCGCAAAGGTATATTTTGTTGGTGGCTTAGACTAACAAATTAAATATTAATATTTATACGCATATTATAATAGTGCTGAAATATAGAATTAATAAATAGATCAGTAACTCGATTTATGATTTCAGATCTGACATTCCCGCTGAATTAATACGATCAAGTAAAATTAAACTATTTGGACAAAGCTCTTACGAATTTCGCGAACCACAAATAATGAAGGACACTTGTGAGGTATACATTTTATCACAAATTCTTTTACCCAAGTGATAATTTTGTGCTATTTATAATGTATCTAACTTTTTTTTTACAGGAAGGATCTGGGGAAATCGTTTTAGAGATAAAAACATCGCGTAGTGATCGGTTACCGATATCTGACTTCCAACCCTTGTCTTTCATAGACACTGAACATGAGTTTTCGTTTATTCCCGGACCAGTATGTTTCACGTAAAGTGAAACCGTAACTAGTTAAATAAATGTGTAAATAAGGCTCAATTACATTTATGTACTTAGCTTGGACCTTGTAAATATTGTAAATAAAATGTTGTGACGACAAAATTGTTTTTATTTTAATAAGTTTACTTATTTATAAGAACGTATATGTATGCGATACTACCTACTAGTAGGTAGAATAACAAACCTATGAGATGTTGCCTGTTGCATTCTTATTTAAGGGAACAAAATATATTATAAATGAAAGAAACTTCTCTTCACTATTGAAATTTTATTGAGTACAAACAAAAAATACTAAAGGATAATAATATATACATTTTCACTTATAACTTGCAGCAGATGATGTGCATCAAATATTTAAGAAAAATATCATATCAGAAATAACGATATTTCCTAATCCTAAATCATAACAATAAAAGTATTGGGTCATATTAAATTATATATGTACATATTATACCATAAACCTGTGATGCAAATGCAATTAATTTTAAACAGCATAATATTTATTTGCATATTTAAAATTTGCCAATGATTAATTTGAAGCTGAATATTGTTCAGTCTTTAATATTTGCTTTCTATTTAGAAAATTATGAAATATTGGCCTTAATTAAATCTGTAGATTTATATATTTTCTGTGACTGACATAGCCAAATCTTCTTGATCTATTT
>CAJQZM010023026.1:0-11489 GCA_907164665.1 Colias nastes | reverse complement strand
AGCGAAACTTCTTTAGGCGCGTTGAGAGTTAAATTTCAAGGTCGCGTCATGGCAATACCGTCACGTCATGGAGTAAAGCGTCGATTTTGGTATCTTTGAATCTTGACAAAGAAGTTTCACTTCTGACACGTGTGCTCGACACACACGCTCTTTTATTTCTATTTGTCTAAAATAATTGTTAAAATATGAAATATTTATTTGAATATCTGTACTTATATTATATAAAATCTAAACATTTAATTTCAGTTAGGAAAGCTTCTGGAAGATGCGGAATATCAAAAACAGATTGTGCCCTGTGTAGTGAAACTTTTTGCGTCCAATGATCGAACTACACGGTCAAGACTGTTGCAACAACTTGATCAGTTTATTTTGCACCTACAAAATTCTACCGTAAGTTATTTATCGTGTTTTTATTTTATATTACTAGCTTTCCGCCCGCAGGTTCGCCAGCGTTGTCAAAAACTTAACCAATTATATAAAAAAACCGCCTCTTGAACCACTCAATCTTTAAAAAAAAAACTGCATCGAAATCTGTGCATAATTTTAAAGACTTATTCATAGAGAAACACCGACGGCGGAAAGCGACTTTGTTTTGTACTATATAGTAATTAAGATCTATGTCATTTGCTACTTTTGTACTTTAAAATTTCAGGTAAATGACCAAATCTTTCCACAAGTCATTCATGGGTTTTTGGATACAAATGCTGTTATAAGAGAGCAAACTGTAAAATCTATAGTTCATTTAGCTCCAAAACTTAATTATAACAATTTGAATGTAGAAGTACTTAGACATTTTGCTAGACTACAATCTAAGGATGACCAAGGTGGTATTAGGTAAGATGAATTTTTAATATAGTATACAGCTGGGAAAAAAATGTTTTGTTTTCCCATGTTTTGCCTTTTTTAAATTGTGAAAATAATTTATTTAAAATTTTATTTTTTATTGAATTGAAATACCAAGCCTTTTTTGGCATTGTCTCAGCATGCGCTAGGCATATAAAAATTACAAAACTCTGCTGTTTTCCTGAAGTAAAATTTTTCATGTTTCCATTTTCAGAACGAACACAACAGTATGTTTAGGTAAAATAGCCGCCCATTTGCACCCGCAAATTCGGCAAAAAGTATTAGTATCTGCCTTCGTGAGGGCAACACGGGATTCTTTCCCGCCAGCGAGACAAGCGGGTGTGCTTGCTCTGGCTGCAACACAACAATACTTCCTTTTATCTGAAGTTGCTAACAGAGTGTTGCCAGCTTTATGTCCACTTACTGCTGATCCAGAAAAACAGGTCAGTTTTTTTATAAATTTAAATGTTTTGTGTTATTTTCTATAAGTTTATGTGTATGATATTCTGAAAAAATAAATATTCTTTGAAGGTTCGTGACGCAGCTTTTAGGACTATCAAAGGTTTTCTTGGTAAATTAGAAAAAGTTTCAGAGGATCCTAGCCTTAAAGAAGGAATGGGTATGTTGATAATTTTGTTATTCACTAAATATTTGAGTGTATTCTTTTTATAGAATTATGAAATATTACTTAATGCACTTATATAATATCCATACGGCAATTGTGTAGAATAATTCTATAATTCCAATATTCCAGTAGAAGCTGATCATTTCACAATCTGGAGAAAATTATCATATCCCCCTCCCTCTATTACCACATACACTCGAAAAACAAACCCCTACCCTAAACTGCTGCTTAAACAAGCCTTCCTCTTACATAATCACATTCATATAAAAGTTAAAAACTATCGTTACTTACTGAACTAGATCTGCGACCCAAACATAGTATTGGCTTCCGACACGAATTACGCCATTTAAAAACCATCGTTAATCATATATAATAACATCAACAGAGGCGGACGTGCACACAGCGACGCCGTCGCTTAGCAACGCGGCGGCCACGTGGGCGGGATGGGCGGTCACAGCTGTCACCGCTAAGTTCTACCGCTCGCACTCCGATACAGCTAAAGTGCAGCATCCGACAAAATCGGCGCTCTCTAAACCGGGCTCGCTGGGTGAGATTCTTAACTATTTAACATATAGACTATAGTTTAGCGTTTATTTTAGGTTTTGGTTTTTTAGGTTATTTTTTTTTGGTTCATTGAAATGTACGTACGGTAAACCTAAGTCACTTAGCAATACTTATTTCAAGATGACTCTTTCTCTCACACTTTACCACATATCTAGAAACCCAATTTTTTTAGTTTTCTATCAAATTGTCTAGTAATTACATATATGTTTATATATAAACGATATAGCAAACTTAGACTGGGTTAAAGTTCTATACTTGAGGTGTAAAAGTATTTGCTTCTTTTTCTAAATTGTTTAATTGAGACATAAATGTTTTAGCTCAAATTATTATCTATTCGTGTATTTTTACAGAACAACCATCGTCAAGTAGTATGTCGACAACTACATCGTCTGTGACATCGATGACGTCACTGGAACACAGCGAGTCCGCGTCCGACTATGATCCCGAACATTGGGACATGACTGCATGGGGCGAAATCGACTCTAGTGCGGGTAATTTTAAAATTAAATTAATATTAGCTTTAGCATCCGATTTTGTTTTATTTGTATGGAGAAATAGTTAGTATGCTATATCAGAGTGTTTACTTATACAAAAAGTATATTTTTCCTTGTGGTACCTAAAGGCAACTAATATATCTTTATCAATTGCAACAAACTTTCTAGTTCAGGATCCATCGCCCATTTTTGCAAGTGATTACTATCAAGCTAATTTTCCGTGAGTAGCTTTATTTTGATGAGACGCCCAATAATTTCCTGTACGAAACTCTCGATTGTGGTAGCTGACAGAGCTAACAAGGATACAATTTTTTGATTTGATGGTTCTCAAATATTTATTACGCAATTTGTAGGACAATATGTCTGTTGAATTATATAAATATTAACTAAGTGAAAACAAAAAAATCAGCTGGTTAGTAATCATTTATGATGACCTCGTTATCGATACACATTGGAATTCGATACTCTTTGATCAAACTATAGATTATGTAGGACAAATATTTTTTCGAATAATTTAGATAATTATCTTGAGATTGAACAAAAAAAAAATCAGTTAGTAATAAATATTTGAGAACCATCAAATCAAAAAATTGTATCCTTGTTAGCTCTGTTAGCTACCACAATCGAGAGTTTCGTACAGGAAATTATTGGGCGTCTCATCAAAATAAAGCTACTCACGGAAAATTAGCTTGATAGTAATCACTTGCAAAAATGGGCGATGGATCCTGAAGTATTCAGTTTTTACAGGTTAAATTATAACAAGGAAATTATTTTTATTTCAAACTTTACCATGTTCTAGAAATGTGGTATCAGATATTTATATACTTACTTATTCCGTGATTTATTTGAACTCTTTCTGTACCTATATTTAATTTGACTTTAATTGTAACAGGTACAACAGGAGGCAGCGGTAAGTCAGGCGCGAGCAGTGCTCAAGGCACCGGCGGGTTGGCGGCGCTGTGTGAAGACGACTGGGATAACGAGGAGTGGGGCGAACTGCAGGAACAACCCGTAAGTGTGGTTTTTACTTGTACTTTGAAGTAGGGTATAATGGATTTGTGCGAAGCTTTATCCAGATTTTTATTTATTTATTTATTTATCAATCCTTTATTGCACTTAAAGAGAATACAAAAGAAGAAACACAAACACTTAAAGATAGCTTAAACTAAGTACAAATGGCGGTCTTATCGCTTTAGAGCGATTTCTTCCAGACAACCTTTGGTACAGTAGAGGAATAAATATAAAATAAATGGGTAGTGCAATAATATATAGTGAAAGGGGAAGAGTAATACAATATACCATACAACATAATACTTAGGTAGTAATTAATAATAAATATATAATATATAATATAAATAAATATTATGTTCGGCTAAGACTAAGGAAATGAGCTTTAACCATAGTTTTAAAACTATTTAGGGATTGAGCATTTTTGATAGAATCTGGCAGGGAATTCCACAGTTTAGTAGCATGCACAGTGAAAGATTCATCATAGAAATGTGTGCGATGTGGAGGCATTATTATCCTCAACGTTTCAGTTGAATGAACCTCGCTACAATGGCCTCTAAACTCAAATCTTTCTTTAAGGTATGTTGGTGTTTTGGGATCAAATAAAATTCGGTATAGTAGTTGAAGAGCATGTGCATCCCTCCGCAAGCGAACCGGCAACCATTTGAGCTTACTTCGGAACTCCGAAACATGATCAAATTTACGGAGCCCAAATATAAAGCGTATGCAGAAGTTCTGCAGGCGTTCGAGAATATTTAACTGTTCCATTGTTAAGTTGACATAGCTTACATCGGCATAGTCTAGTATAGGGAGAAGTAGGGATTTTTGTGTGTTTATAGTGTTATCCTATCCTACTAATATTATAAATGCGAAAGTTTCTGAGGATGGATGTATGTGTATGTTTGGGTCTTTCACGTAAATACTACTGAAGCGATTATAATGAAATTTAGCACACATATAGAGGGTAACTTGGATTAACACATAGGATAGGTTTTATACCATATATCCTATGGGAACGGGCACCATACGGGTTTTTTTTTGATACACGGGCGAAGCCGTGGGCGGAAAACTAGTTATTTTTTATCGTAATTCTCTAGAAATATCGTACTTCCGTAGGTAAATTAATATTCGAATGATTAATCGCGATGATCCATGTTTATTAAACGATTACAAGGCCATTTAAAAAAAAAAAAAAACTCGTCACCTTTTACAACAGGCGGCAGAAGCGGAACTAGCGAGCCCATCGGAAACGTGGAACAACTCGGAGTGGAGCCAGCCGATACTGAACGCGAACGCGACGTTCGTGCGCAACACGCCGCGGCTGGAACACCGGCCGGCCGCGCTACAGAACAGCAACGACTCGCTCGGCGGCTGGGAGGACGGCGAGTTCGAGCCCATCGAGGAGAACGCTGATGGTGACTTTTTGCTTTTTTTTTTCTTTTGTTTGAGTGTTGGTGGCCAGTGTCACAACTTCTCTTTAGTTTTTTTTCGAAAGAAGTTCCTTATTGCGCGTTGCGTTGCGAAAGGATGCTATAGAGTCTAGCCGGAAAAAAATAAGACGAAAAATTGTAATGACACTTGAGCCGTGCGGCGTGCGCGTGTTTCTCTGTCTCTCATAGAACTTCGTTCCATCCGGGTGTCCCTTGACACCTTAAGTTTTTTGATAAATTGATTGAATTGTTGCCAGCCAGTCACAGCTGGGTGTGTTGAGTGTTTAGCTTGTCTTTCACTTAAATTTCATCTTACTGAAACCTTTACCTTCCTACTTTTTTAGGTGCGCTATGCGCTAAATAATAAGAATTCATTTTTAAGACCACATAAACCCTTTTATTCTTCCACCAAACAGTGTGTGTTAATAACCGATCTTTATCTCCTTTCCATGTCTCTTCGTTTCATAATAAAAAAGGTAACGAAAATTACAGAAAACAACGCCTCCAAAATGGATGAAATGCGTCGCAAACGCGAAGAGAGGAAGCTACAGCGACAACGCGAAATGGAAGCAAGGCGGAACGCACGTGGGCAAGGGCCCATGAAACTAGGAACTAAAATAACCACCCCGCCCCCACCCTTTTAGCTACCGGACCTAATTGAACACAGTGAAACGAAATTTTTATGAACTCTATAAAAAATGTGTTTATAAAATCGGCCAGCTAACGTGACAGTGTCCTTCGTAATATGTATAGTTAATATACGAAAGATCGAATTCTCCGCAATTTGTATTCGCATGACCCTTGACTAAACCTTCAGCGTTTATTATGTTTAAGAATTAAGGCATTGACGTACAATAAACAACTTAACGCACCAAAAAATGTCCAAATCAAAACTCTGCCTACGTGTATATTAGGCAGAGTTTTTTAATGAACGTATACAATCAATTTTATTCATTCCTGCCATGCATGAAGGTGTTAAATTGAATGAACGTTATGTACAACGCCGTTCGGACATTTTTGACGACCTTTGTGAATGTGAGTCAAGTTGCATAAACGTGAATGGTTTATTAAGGTCAAACATTTCTACTATTGACATTGACAGCGCGAGAAATAGAAAATTTTATATGCGTCACTAAAGTATTTAAGATTTCAAATAGTTATAAACTCTAAATCGTGCTGTGCTTTATTATATTTTTCCAAATGTATTGTTCTGCTATTTTTATTTACCTATTATTACGAATTTAATTTTATAATGATAATACTTCAAGTATCGCATATTCCTAATTTCCTACTATGAACATAATATATTTTTAATTAATTTATTAGTGTATCGCAATATAATTTCTATATACCTACATATATGAAATATTAATACTTCACGCGGTTTCCATTCCGTCATTGCTATGTTAAGTACTTATAATTATTATTATCATTTATAGTTTATCAAAGATTTGATTATAATCATTTGATATCTTTCCTAACAGATTAAATTCATAAGTTAAATATAAAAATATATTTATATTAAACAAATTCCGAAATTATTTAGATTAACTTTTTATAAATTCTATGAGCTGGGTTAGATAATTAAGGATTTAAAACCACGGGACAGTATACATTCAGCTTTTCATTAAAATTAAATTTTATAAGTAGTAGTTACCTACATCTAAACTGGCTTTAGAATTTTGTAAACCTAAAATAAAAAAAAATAAAAAAACCAATAAAATAATTGTTTATATTTCAATTGATTTGTTATGTAAATAACGTCGTGTTACAATTAAATTGTTAACATTTATTTTATCAACTTTATCGCTGATATTATGATAACACATTGAGATAAAATTTACTATAATCGATGATATAGATAAAAACCACTTTCGTTTAATTTATAGTTAACAAAAAGTTAAACTTTGTAAAAATATTATGTGTAATTTCTCCTTTGCTTTTATCATATTTTGAAAAGCTTGAAATGCTTGGAATTAAAACCCGCATTTGCAATTCCTATAGCTTTCCACAAAATATAGTATGGCGGTCAAATCTTTTCCGTAAAAACGCTTATGGGTCTAAGAAATTTGTAATAGGAATGAAGATTTATATAACAAGGTTATAAACGTGCTAATCTGGGACATTTTTAGTCTTTATTTTTATAACTTTTGCAATATGAAAGCTGCAAGATGTCTGATGGTAAATAGGGATCAAGTAATATAAAACTAAAGCACCGAATGTAGGCGCTCAAGTGAGACTATAATTGCCAGTATGATAATATTGTGAGCTATGTTTATCCGTCTTTATTTCGGACGAGAAATAAGACTAAGCCTAATATAGGCATGAATTTCCCTAAAGGATACTGATGATTGCTACAAGCTTCACCGCTTTTAAATGTACATAATATTAATGCTACCTTCCACTGTGGGTTTGTGCTGTGCATCAATAAATAAATATATTCATAAAATTATTTTTAATTGATTTATTTTCATAATTACAAAATTTTATATATAGCAGACATGAGAAATCGACAAAATTATGGAAAAGTTATGTTATATGTAATTTAAATAATCGCCACACTTTACCTGTGAAAATAAACAAAAATCAAGCTTATTATTGTATACTGGTGATGAAGAAATGTTACATTTTATTTAGATTTTAGGTAGAACTCATCAAAATTGTTGGGTAGCTTATTAATTATCTTTCAGTTAGGAAAATCTAGTTTAAATAATTAACTATAGTGTCCACGAATAATTCTAGCTAGACTTTACAATATTTAATAGTAATTTAGCATCCCTCTGATTAAATATTTATAAAAAAATACAAATTGTCTGTCAAATACATGGTATAAAATTAACACCAAAGCATATTAGTGTAAATAAAGACTGAGTAAAATGAAAAACGCGAAACTACATAAATATGATATGCCTTATCGTTCAAGTCCTAAATCTAAGAGTGAGATGTCACTATTGCGAATTCAGCTTCTATGTTTTATTTGTAATTTTTGAATAATAATTGACAATTTGATATATTTGGTGTTTGTGACTGGAGCGTATAGTAAGGCTCATGGATAATATTCGTCGCATTCCACCGCCATAATTGTATATAGCTATTAATAATGATTGCAGAACATTAAGTGCGATTAGACTTTCGTAGAATATTATCCATGCCAACGAATCGGTATTGTAATGAATGTTTCGTAATCAAGTCTATTATTATAATATGCGATATCTATACGTATTTACACTTCTTGTAAATAAAAAAGTTTTTAAAATTTTTAACTTTTATTTTATGAATAAAACACCTTTTTCAAAAGCAACATTTAATAAATGAGTGTTAGTATTAAGGCTTATGAACAAATTATAAGTATTTAGTTACAAAAGCGAAGCAGACATAGCTGGATTTTAGCGCAAATAAATCCGATAAACAAACATTTTTAAACATTGAGCAGTAAAAACTTACAACTAAAATTATAATTATGTGCTGAGACATCCAAAATCAATTTACCACCCCATCAAACGCAAATTTTACATACAAAATGTGCCACTATGTAAAATAAAATTTTTGATGGATAAACAAATTGACCCTGCGACCGTAAACACAAAACAACAAAGCAGAAATCACAACAAACACAAAAATGGTTTAATATTTTATTGCTAACTATTATAATATGGTTTATTTTGGAATCACAATCACATTGACTATAACAGAACGACCATGGGAGTAACAGATAATGGTATAAGTAGGACCCGTTTGTGGTGTTGCGACGTCCGCTCGGCTGCTATAAGTGCTTACAGCTTGGAGCGCAAGTCGGATGACTCAGCGGCTAATTGTCAGGATGGCTCTTCGAACCTGAAAAAATATAATTATATATTACAACTCTCTTTAAAAGTGAAGCATGAATGCTAATGTATAACGCGTTTCATTAAAGAAACGAATCTTCAATGGCGGCCAAAGCTGGCACTGACATATGGTAGGGTCAGCAAAAAAGAAAATAAAAATAACGTAAATGGATAATTATTTCATTAATTATTTCAAATTAGTTGTTGACAAACTTTTTTGTTATGGTATTTGTGTATGTATATGAATTATCATATTATAATTTACGTATACAGAATGCAACAAAATCCCCATAATACTTGTAATGAGCCCATAAAACTGAACAAATTTTCCCAAAGAACATAATATTCTGTCAATACCAATAAAACATTATTTACTATCGCAAATACATAATTGACATTGTAAATTTATGATAAAAACTATTAAAGGGAAAATCAAATACATTTTAATGATTTTACTTTTCCCTATTTTTTTTTTGCATGCCGTACGGCCGTGTGTAAGCGAGAGGGAATGATAAGCGCCGCCATTTAAGATTCGTTTCTTTAATGAAATGCATTATAAATGATAATTCTCTCTTTCGCATGTAAAATTAAGGTCTATTGAACAAACCATCTCCTTTTTACGTATTAATTTATCGTATCACTTGGTTATAAGCCAACCCCACTCGGAATAGGCTTGGCCGATTTAAATAAAATTTTATATGTTCCGGATTAGGTTTTTAAGGAAAATTAAGACCGTTTTTTTTTTTCATAACCGTAAGTGGTATGCTGACATGCAGAACAACTTCAGTGGGTCAGCTACAAAGTATAAATAAAATGAAACTGAAAATGCCTTAATAATGAAAAGAAAAGATCATAATCACATGTTAACTCACCTCATGTTCATAGCATTAGAATTTCCAGGTTCCATCTTGTAGCCCAGGGTCTCATAAAACTTGATGAGCTTATCTTTGCAGTCCAATGACATTTTGTAGCAGCCCAGCTCTTGAGCTAGCAGTGAAACTGTCACAACTATTCTGAAAAATAAAGCATTACAATTTACAATATGAATATTACATTAGACAGTATGTGCCAGGTCTAGCACAGACTTTATATTTTGCCTGCAAAGTATATTCAAAGAGCAATTTAGCTTGGGCAATAAATAAGCTATCATCTTTTACTCATTAATTTTATCAAATGTAACACCCTCGATTCTTATTGGAAGTCATAAATCAAACAGACCCAATCATGATAATGATGTTTATAATAAGAGAATCATCCGTTAGCAGGTGAGGAGAGTAAAATTATATTGCTAACAACATTCTTAGAATTATATTGGATGGATTTGATAATGTTTAACTAAAACTTCGTAAATGAATAAAATCAATCTCGATCTATTTATTCATTGTATGTGTACTTATCAGCGGTCACAAATAAATTGTTGATACAAATAAAATGTAGGTATTTTAATTCACAGAGAGAGAGAGTGATGAATACACTTACAGCTTTCCCAATTGCTTGCCTCTGTATGTATCATTAACAACAACATCTTCCAAGCGGCCTCTCTGAAAAAAAAATGTAATCCATATAGTTGTGTAATTCATACACAGCTTATTTAACATTAATGTTAAATTGCACTAGAATTACAACAATCAAAAACACTTTCTAAAACAAGCCTTGAATAAATTGAGTCTAGATTATCAAAACTAAATTTATATCCATTTTATGTAATCCTGTGAAGGTATAAGTCTATCTCTTTGTCTAATTTCATCAAAATTGGTTTACTGGTTTAAGTGTGAAAGTGTAACAAACAGACAATGAGATATTTCTGCATATATGTACTTAAAATAGTACATAGTAAAGAATTCACAGAAAACTTGTGTAAGTATGAAAAAAAGAACCTCTGAACACTTACTAGGGAGCAATTGTGAATAAATTTCTGTTCAACTGTAAGGGTGGCTGCACCTATTATTTTTGAAATCCTCTTATCTTCAATAACTGTGACATAATATCCACCAGACATCTTCATTTGTGTGAATCGTTCTAAAATAAATATGTATAATTTATCATCATTTCAGGTGATGGAAAAAGTCAAATCAAATTACCTATCAAAATATTCAGACTTATAAAATGTGTATTTTTGGAATGTCAGTATGATTAACAACAGAAACCTGGATATACTCCATATATTTTAGAAAAATTATATTTTTATTTTAAATCTATTTATTCATTATTTAGATTCAACTTCTTGAAACATAAGTCATACAATACAACATACATTAAGTTACATTTTATTAAAATTATAATTTGCACAGCTTATATCATATGCTAAGTAAATAACTCATATTGCTCTGATAATAAATCTAAAACAGAACATGTAAAGCATTATTTGCAGACATTGGAATGCCATTATTGGTCAACAGGTGTGGCAAGGTCACAAGTCTTGATTATCCACACATATTTTGCAAACAGGTCTTTCTGCCATTTAAACCTCATTAGTTTCAAATTATGTTTTTATATCATTTCGGCCATGTTTCATTAATTAGCATAATAATTTTATAGATATAATTATAATTTAATAATTTATAAATTGTTACAAACTTCTCAGAGGAATTTCGAATTCAATAAGAAATTCTAGGAATCATTTTATTTATAATTTAAATATTCTTAACAACTACAATAAATATATATTAACATGTAAACAAACAAATAAATGAATTTACAA
>CAJQZM010023023.1:0-11547 GCA_907164665.1 Colias nastes | reverse complement strand
CTTACGGAAAAATCGCCTGTGCACACTTAACGATTACACCCTGTATATTTTATACCCGTGCGAAGCCGGAGCGGGCCGCTATGTTTTTATATACAACGCAACGTTCACAGTTTTTCTGTAGTGTATTTAGTATCAGCATTGCACCCGTGCGAAGCCGGGGCGGGTCGCTAGTATTATATATATTATAATGAAACATCAAAATAATAATAAATTAGAAAAACTTTATTCAGCTAATTAATGCGTGTTTAAAAACAAGAGGTAAAATATATTCCTTCAAACATATGTCAGGGATGCTCCACAAAGTTTTGGGCGGTTAACTTTTCTGGTCTCTTACCCGTAGCAGGATTAAATTTTAAACTTGCACCGACTATCCTCATAAAGTTGATGAGTTGAATTTATGCTTCAAGAGGACTTGTATGGTTAATTTTTCATTTGATTCACATGGTCTCATAGTATAAAACATTTAAAAAATCATATAATTCATAATTCAACGCGAATTTGCATAATTGAATCGTTAAGAGTTTTTTTTTGTTCAATTGCATAAAATAATAATTGTCATAGTACAACAACTATGGTAATAAATATTTTGTCAGATTTTTTATGATTATTGATACACAGTAAAATCTTTACCATTTCGTGCATGCTGCCAAAGCCACATAATAAACAATTCATCATATTTTTTCAAGAAGTTGTTCACGAGACAAATATATTCGCTATTAGAAAACTTTGTTAATTCAATGTTCCCGAGAAATAATATTTAACATTTCAAGCTAAACAAGTCCTAGCAACTCGGACAATCTTCCTCTATTATATAATGGATTGGCGTTATTGCACAAGTTCGCGACTTTATTGATAGAGTTGCCAAAGTAATTTCGATAGACAGCAATGTGTTCCATTGATATTATTGGAGACATCAAATGATGATATCTGTAAATAACAAATGTGAGGAATCAGAAAGTTTTATTTTCACATGTGTATTACAAACGTGCTAATCGATTGGTTTATTTCGGTTTCAGATGGTTATATGATAAGTTTTACTTTTAATAAACAGAGTTAAATTTATGTTTTTATTCATATACTACTAAAAAAATGCTATTATATACATTGAGATAAATGATTATCTAGTTAATTACCGATGAAAAGTTAGTTCTTTGCACTTTGCCGCATTATTTGAATTATTAGTGCAATATCACAACACACTCGAGGGCATATTTGATGAGTTTCATGGTTTTTTGCTTTAAAACAAACAAGACATGAACGCGACCATCGCGCTAAAGCGACTGAGTGCAGTGTGGCCGGTTGACCTCTGTTGAGCGGAACATAAGTGATGTAGGCGGTGTCTTCTCATACGTAGTAATAGTATCTCAATATAGCAAATATATTAAAGATGAAACTATTACAATTCAAACTGTGAATATGTATCTATCATAACGTTAAATGTAATATTATGATCGTTACATTTTTCGAGCTTTTATTGTTGGGAAAACTTTACAAAGAAAAATATTCATGATGAATATAAATTGATGTCGTTTTGTTAAGTTACTAAATAAGTTACAACGCGGCGTACGTAATATGGAATTAGCAATATGAAGTTTGTTACATAATTCGTTTAAACTTTAAATCAAATATAGAAAACCAAGTTGTATAATAAACAATCATTGCATATAATAAAACTTTAATTTCAAATAGCTAGGTAACACCATAGATAAGACTGAGTGTATTAAAATTTAAAACAATAGATGTTATGCTTTTAAAATTAGTGGACTCATGGTTTTGTTTTCCACATAAAAATTGGTTGTGTTCGTATTTGGAGGGAAGCGAGTGCGTCTTAAGTGTTGCTAAATCAATACCGTTTTAATCGCCTCTAACGAAATGGCTTCGGTGCATTTCATCGGTCGTTCTAAAGAATTTTCTCTTTTTAATATGAGCATCGATTCCAATTACAAAAGATCAAAGAATCGCCGCGCGGCCCACTTCGTCTTTGTTCAAACGAAAGATGAATTATTCAGAGAGCTGGAAACGTTTCAATTGGCCAGCTATAATAAAAAAGGAAACGGTTCGTTGCTTTTTCCACTAAATTAAAATTTTTCTTTATTTTCGATCACGAAATTTTATTCGTCAATGTTTAATTTTCAAATGATTTTCAAATTTCGTTCTTTCGTTGGCGTTAAAGAAGGGTATTCTTTACAAACCTGTCAAGGCGAATATTCATGAGTGAGCTTTGGGGTGCTGTTGTTCAGATATAAGCGTTTCCATGTAATGTGGCAAACTTTTACATTTTCTTTCGTGTAGACTTCGAGTTTTTTTTGTCGGAATTTCTTAAGTTGTAATATTAATTTAACACTCCATAGCAACACGGTAGTAGCCACTAGAAATAAAACTTTTTGTTCTTTATGTATTTTTTACGTAAAAATTAATTAAGTAAGCTAAATTAATAAAGTTCTAATTTTGAATTAACTTCTATGAAATAAATTTGTAACATCTCTTTTACAATCGTTTAAAAATATTTACATTTTGACACAATTTAAACCATTTGCATTTGTACCTACAAAAAAAGTAATTTTAAGTATCATTAATTCATGGTCACGACACCTGCATTTGGTGATTGAGGGAGCAGCCTGTACAGGAAATTATTAAAACATAATTTATGCTCGCAATTTGTACGTTACTTCAATTCCTTGTGTCATTCATCATGTCTGCCGAAAGCGGAACGATTAATTTTGACAATCATCAGTAAAAACCAACAGTTTATGGATGGTGCCACACAAACAGCCACTAAGACTTATATGATTCATCTAAAAATAACAACCATTTTTGTGTCTGTTTATTTGTTTGTTTATTGTATGGAATCTAATGGACTATGCCACTATGGTAAGAAATATCTAATATTGATCGTTTATACAAAAGTTTATTGCATTAGAAAGTGATCACGAGATAAACAGTAGTCTAAGAGTCGTTTTAGTCATGTCTTATTTTTTTTATTCCATTTCATAAATATATATGAATAAGTATTATATTTTAATAAATAAGTCACAAATTTAAAAGTAAACGTCTCGCGTAAATAATTTAGAGAACTGCAATAAACTAAGCAGATAACAATTTTCCACCATAACCACAAAATTAACGATAAACAAAATCATATAATTTCAGATAATTTCGCGAAGTATATTAAGATTTGGAAAGAGATATAGATAAGTTGTTGGCAATGACGTCGCGCTGGCTTCCTGGCTTGGCTTCCGTTGGAAACCCCTCGCTAATTTTATTTTCGTACCGCCCTAATTCAATAATGAACTCAAACAATATTACTTTTCAAAATTTAAAACAGTTTAGAATATAAAATAACCTTTATCTAAAATTCTAAGATTACAAGGGCTTTGTTATGTTGCACTTCTTAAAAACCTGGAAAATATTATAAACCTGACTCAACAAATAATGTATTTGTCACACATAGACTCAATTTAATATTTAACATAATATGCAATTTATATAACAGCTAATGTTTTTTAATTTGAATTTGAGTTCAAAAGGGGTTAAAAAATCTTTAAAATAGGCAGGGTATTCAAATAAATACCTACATAGATTAGACCTACTCGAATAATAATAATTAACATAATAAATATTTATAAATTTAGGACACAGGATGCAAAGAATTTGCACGTTATTGCACTTTATCTACCCCCTAACTCAGACGCACATAATACCTTAAAAATATTTAATCAAGCTTTACGTAATCTTTACGATCGGCATCCGAATGACCTATTTCTTATTATGGGCGATTTTAACCTACCTTTTATTTTATGGTCGACTAACAACACATAAAATTAACAAATACTGTAATTCAAATTTACTTGAATCTGCATTAGATCTGCTCGATATCATAAATTTATTGGGGGCCCAGCAGTTTAACGTCACACAGAACCACTGTGGCAATACTCTTGATCTTGTCTTCTCGAATGTTTCTGTCGAATGCACGGCATGTTCCGATGCACTCGTAAATATCGATAAATTTCATAGCCCATTGATTATTTGTGTAAAAGATATATGTTTTAAAGAATTGCGACCTGTGTTTCCTAAACTGAGGAAATTTTATAGAGCAGACTATGATGCCATAAATTCTGAATTGAATAAAATAAATTGGTATGAACTTTTATCAATAGGTGCTTTGGACGAATGCGTAGACATATTTTACAGCAAGATAAATACCCTAATCGATACTTTTGTCCCATGCATAAAGATATCTTCTCGACGCCATTACCCTAAGTGATACACGCCGGCTCTCATTAATTCAATTAAAGAGAAATCTAAATTTCACAGTCGATGGAAAATTTTCAAAAACCCTAATGACTACGCATCCTTTTCTCTACTGAGAAAAAGAGTTAAAAACTTACAGGACGAATGTCATTTTAACGTTTTATTATCACGTTGTCAAGACAGCATCATTAAAGATCCTAAGGAATTTTGGACGTACATTAACAGCAAACGTAAGAATTCTAATTTACCATCCAACATGAATTATAATGGACGCGTTCTCACAAACGGTAGTGATATTTGTAATGCTTTCAACGAATATTTTCATAGCGTGTTTCAAAGGACTATCTCCTCCAGCGTAACGCCTAATGCCTATGATTCTGATGTAACTGACTGCTTACACACTATACCTTGTAATGATGGAGAAATAAAAAAACTACTGAAGGATTTAGATGTTAAAAAAGGCGCTGGTTCAGATGGTATACCAGCTATATTCGTAAAGAAATGTCAGTCCGGTCTTCTTTTACCTTTAAAAATATTATTTAAACGTTCAGTCACCGAAGGAGTTTTCCCGAAACGTTTGGCAAGAAGCCTTAATTGTACCGATTCATAAAAAGAATTCTAGATTAGAAATAACAAACTATAGGGGTATTTCATTGCTTAACATATTCTCAAAATTGCTTGAAAAACTAGTCTACAAAAGTATTTACAAACATGCTCTGAATTATATTTCATATTATAATCAACACGGTTTTATAAAATCACGTAATGTTTTAACAAATTTATTGGATCTCACCCACTATCTTAACACTAATATGAATGACAACGTACAAGTTGATGTAATTTATACAGACTTTGAGAAGGCATTTGACAGAGTAAATTACGATGTTCTAATAGGCAAGCTTTCAGATGTAAATATCAAAGGAAACCTACTGAGATGGATAGATTCTTATATAAGAAATCGTTGTCAAGCCGTTGTAGTTGGTGGTTATAGGTCTAACTTTGTAGATATCCCGTCAGGTGTGCCGCAGGGTTCGCACATGGGGCCTTTGCTGTACAATATCTATCTTTATGATATAGATAAATGCTTTCATAGTTCTAAATTCCTTTTATATGCGGACGATAAAAAGATATTTACTAAAATAGCTAGTTTAGATGATTGTCTTTCACTTCAAAACGACCTTAATAGATTAACAAATTACTATAACAGAAATAAGATATCAGTTAATATTAATAAATGTCAAAAAATAACTTTCTCTAGGAATAAAAAAAATATTATAAATTTTGAATATTCAATCTGCAACGAAAAAATTCCATCCACTAATACAGTAAGAGATTTAGGCGTGATACTGGATGAGAAACTCACGTACAACGACCACATTGACGACGTCACAAAAAAGGCTTTTGCTAATTTAGGTTTTGTTTTGCGCACAGCTGAACCTTTTGACGATATACGATGTTTAAAGGTCTCATACTTTGCATATGTTCGGAGTATCCTCGAGTTTGCATGTGTAATATGGCGACCAATCTACAAATGTTATATCGATAGGCTAGAAAAGATACAAAAAATATTTTTTAAGAAATTAAATTTTAAATCCAAAAATTTCCCTGTAAGCTATGAGCAGGCTTGTCTACATTATAATATTAACGCATTATCGGATAGAAGAGATCTAATCGACGTAATGTTCTTGTTTGATATTCTGACTGTATCTCTATTTTGAATCCTTTAAACTTTCGGGTTCCAAGTCAAGGCACTCGACAAAAAAATTTGTTTTTAGTGCCGTCAACGTCTACAAACTATCATAAAAATTCTCCATATTTCAGACTCCCTGAAGTATATAATAATAAATTTTGCTCAGCTGATATATTTAGTTTATCACGCCCTAGATTTAAAAGTGCAATTCTTCAGATTATAAATAACTTAAATAAGTAACACACACACACACACACACGCAGACCCTAACACACATTTACATTTACACATCCACTCATTCTCTCACATAGTCACCTTAACAGGCTCAATTTCATTTCTGTTTTTCTCAACTTTAATGTTAAATTGTTGATATTTCTTGTTCACGAGAAGTCACATTTAATTCATTTATGTTTTGTGTTTCATCAAGAATAATTGTATTTTTTGTTAAAGTAAAAGAAAACAATTATTGTACCTTTGTAGTTTGCCGTTTTTTGTCACACAATTTTACTATTATCGGTGTGCCTTGTAATTGGCGTTTTTATATGTAATTAGTATAATTTATCTTATCAACAGCTGTAAGGTACCTTTTATGAATAAAATAAAAAATAAATAAAATAAAATAAATAAATAAAACATTTCCTAATTATAAATGTTATTCACTATTCATAGAGCTTTATCTTAACAACGACAATAAAAATTATACAGAATTTTATTATCTTCCGCTTTGGGTTCATAAGTCATAATTCAAAAGAAATATTCATGAAGAAACTTTAGTTCGAGAGTATTTATGGCGAGAGGAAAACATCCCACGTCCTTATTTTGTAGTAGGTACCTAGTAATGGAAATGGTAACAATGTGATCGTTTTAATACAAAAGGGGTTTCAGAAGTCGGAATTAACACTTAATTCCAAAGTCCGAGAAAAGTCAAGGTTCGATTAACACCCAAACTGCCGAAAATTTTCCAATCAGCCTCTGTAAATTGGAAAACTTTTATATGCGTTCAAACGTCCAGGTACCCATTTCTTTCGTGGGGTGCAAACTTTTAGACCCACAATGCTATTTGTGCGAAACATTATGGAAAGTAACTGATTCCAACGTTGATAATTGCAATGTGTTTATAAGCTTTTATTTTACACGCTTTGTTCGTACATTCACGGATGTATTTCGGTTCGAATATCGCTATCAAGAGACACAATTTTCAAGCACTCGCTGGTATTCGATTGGACTGAAATTTGGCATAACTATGCAACTTCAGTGACAATGCGCTATCGGTGAAAATATATCTATCTGATGTTATAGCCGAAAGCCAGATATAGAACTTTAACAGCGTTTCATAAACCCGTCCTGTTTCGCTTTCATAATTACGTATAGGTACTTCTCGACAAAATATTTTATTTAAATGTTTTGTTTCTTTTTGACAACTTAAAATGAAGCACGATAGTAGAGATTAAAAATAAAGCCTTATCACGCGCTGCGGTTTGCTAAGCTCAGCTTGAAAATATAATAAACGAATTATCCAAAACTATCGTCAATTTGAACTCAATAACCGAGCATTATAACAATGTTGTTATTAGTGTTGGAAATTGGTTTTTGGCTCGATATCGTGCGCGACCGCACGCCGTTTCGCGGTCATTAGCAATTTTGGCAAAGCTACATCAACCGGCTTCTAACTTATGACTTTATGAGATTCCCACACGGATAAATAACTTTTCGTGTGTGTAAAAAATATTAAAATAACTGTAATAGTTTTAAAACACCATATTAATATACAGTACGGCTCTAGGTATGGCAATAGGAACATCAAGAGTTTTTAAATTTTTAGAAGATTAGCAAAAAATCTCAATTTGAAATGTCTTTTAATACCTATGTCGCAGCGATACAAACGACGAAACATGCAAGTAAGGTAGGTACGTATATGCAAGTAAGCAAACAGCTTGTTTTTTCTTTTCACATAAATAATATATCACCACATTTTCACTTTCCTTTCCATGCCAGCGTTGCTAAAAGACCTAACTAACATTTAACTCATAACAAAATACAGAGCTTAAAAGCAAATGAAAACAATAACCTTAATGAAGTATCGTCGTCACTCGGAAGCTGTGGTTTTCATGTAAATATTACCTGCTAGTATTTTTAATTACATATTAGTATTCTAGTCCTGTACACCTCGCTCTCATTAGTACCTACACCTTTGTCTTTACAGTTTATTAACACGAGGGGACGTTGGTTTCTGTACAGTTTAATCATAATTATGTAGGAATTCAGCTTGTTTTCCACAAAGCTTTTTCATGAGAACTAAAAATTTGGGTTGTGATTTTTAATCACACTGACGCTTATTGCCCTCTTTTACTAGATTGTTTTAATGTTTGGTCTTATAATTAATATTGAAATATATTTTTTGATACACCATAATCTCTGCATATTATCGTAAAATATTGTGAGACAGTTAACAATCGAATCAAATCATATTGTTATTTATAAAAATCGTTAAATGAAAAATCGGTTTGCAAACAAGAAGATCAAAATGGATAAGACCATACAAAAATTCTAAGATAATACACGCATAACAAAGGATATTATTAAAGTGAATTTTATAGGAAAATATTCGAGGCGTTTTTATTCAAAAGTTTAATATCACAGCTAAATATTTTTTTTTAATATATGAGCTCTTTAGATAATTAATTGTAACTTCACATTTCGTAGGAGTGGGCAGGATTTAGAGCAGAAATATTATAAATTTCGAATTAAAGGGCCCTTAGTCAAATTAGAGGGTGCACTTGAGAATATTACGGAAAGGTGGTCTTAAGCACTTCACCATCCCATTCAAAGATTTGATTTGAAATTATCTGTATGGGCATACAAATATAAGGTATATAAGGTACCTTAAATGTAAACAGTTTAAAACCTAGTAAGTTTGAATATTTTGCAATTAGTAATCTTGAAAGGATTCCAATTAATTATTATTTTACATTCTATGTATTTTATGACAATTCATAGAATATCTAATGAATGGATATTTTAGAAGCAATGAACAATTGATTCGAATGCAACATAATATGATGACAATAAATGAATAATAATATCGTTAATTAAACACGAATCAAACGAGCCCAAACTCGATAAAGTTGAGTCAATTAATTACTGAGTTCCTATGGCCACCTTCCGATTCCATCATCAAATCAGCAGCTCTATGTCATGATAATGTTTCATCGCTATCCAATTTACATACGTATACAAAATTTCAGCTCAATCGGTAACCTGGAAGTGAAGCAAAGTTACTTGCTAGATTTTCAATTAAGTCATCGAGATCAGACAAAAATGATCATAAAATAAAAACTATTGGGCCTACCCGAATGAAATTTTTGTGTGACCAATTCGAAATTATTCCGCATCATCCAAAAAAAGAATCATGTAAATCGGTTCAGAAACCTCGGCGTAATCGGTGTACATACATTACAAAAATATATATACTGGTCGAATCGATAACCTCCTTTTTTTTGAAGTCGGTTAAAAAATCTTACATCTTACGTCACATATTGTAATTTAAAAAGAATTTCCTTGCCTAGCATGCACTTATATTTATAATTTTATCCATTGTGTATGGTTCATTATTTATATTAATAATAAATTATATGTTTAATAATCTTTTGAGATTTTAAATGAAAATTTTCTTTGTTAATATCTTTTCAGTATTTAATATGACCTACTAGACTCATCATCGTCATGTTCCGAGGCCCTACAACCGCAAATGTTCAGGACTTTCTTCCAGCTTTCTAGATTCTACTCTTTCTCCTTTGCCTGGGTTCCCATTATTTCTACACCTTTATATTTAAACTGAAATATTACGAGATTACCTATTGATTACCTATGTAAACTGGACCGGGTTATTTATATTATGTAAGTATAAATACTATACCTACGAATTATTATATTACTTGAACAGTAGCTACAATTAAAATGTCTCAAATAAATTACTCTTATAATTTGATATTTTTATTCTCTGCCCGTAATAAAACTTAATTTCGCGTAATTTAATTCTTATCTACTGCGGCAAAGCATATCTAAGAATAAATTTCGTAAATTATTCATGAAGAAAGTTTTAACGGCGACATGATTTTAAAACCGACATTTGTAAGCCTTGGTACGCAGATTTTTCAACCTCAATATACCTAGTTTTTATTTAGTCGAATGTAGATCAATTAAAATTAACAAAAGAATGACAATAAACAAGTTGGTTCTTAAAATAATCTGAATTTTTTAAATATCCTACTCCCTATATTTTATACGATGTGGCCAAATGTGGATGACAAAATCGTGAAAAATGGGTCAAACTATGTTGGCCACATCATGAAATGCGAATCTACGATATGGTCCAAGATCCTTGAGACCTTGTTAATTAAAAACAGTTGGCGTCGTGATAGGAGATTCTGGATTTCATACCCACGTGAGGGTATCTTGGGGTTTAGTTATAATTCTCGCACTCGTATTTTTATTTATTTATTAATGAACCTGGATAGATAGAGCTAGCTAAAAAAACAGTGAAGCTAATCCTCAATTTGAGGTATTTAGTTAGTGAAAGTAATATCTTTATAATTATGAAAAAGAAACACATTCACATACACACTTCAATAAGAATAATGATAGGATACCTATAATACAAAAATCGGTATCACACGTCTTTTCATAATAATATGTAAATACAGTACCAAACAGTTGTTCGTTATTCATTTAATTCTGAATCTCAGCTTTAATTATTTATGCTATAGGATCGGTTGTTTCAACTTCAATAACAAAGTGAAATAAGAAACCAAACAGTGGAGTCGGAATCATCGTTTATGTTCATTTTGCTATAAACAGCTTCAAACATGCTTACAGCCTGAACAAACTCCCAGTTAGTTTTGCCTTTAACTAACAGAACATTAAACTAAATGAATGTACAAGAGCATTACCGCAATGTTGCTTGTTTTACTTTTGGTGTTTTTACTTTTTCCGTTTTATTTGTGTTCCACAATTGGAAGTTGTGTAAAACATGTTGATTAAGGATTAAATTTATACACATAATTGTTGCGTAAAGTAGTTATATGCTAGAACATTTAGTTAACATTTTTGTAAATATATTTTATTATACGAAATGCATATCAGTGAAGGGCAAGATTCAGTCTATATCAACATTACTAGTGATTGAAATATAATAGGTCCAGACCTACCTTATAGTAAGCAAAATTTAATGCCGTGTACTCACTTGCATATAAAGAAATATATAATATAGAGAACGGCAAAATCCTTCCTAAATCATACTCATTACTTTAAGGTCGTTCCCTGAGCGAGTGACCTTGAGCATTCACACTTCTTTCCCGAACCACAGCTACCCGCCGCTTCTACAATACTTCGCAAATAATTCTTGCGCCACCTAACGCGCATCCGCGTGAACTGTTTCAAATACAAGTAAAATTCACAGAGCTCAGAAGTAACAGACATGGCATACAATTAAAATATTTTTTTATAGAAAAAAATTATAATGGTGCAAACACATAATTTTGGTCTTTACCAATTCAGAGATAAATTATAGTCATATGGATGAATTTTATATTAAATTTTTAAAATGA
>CAJQZM010023021.1:0-10904 GCA_907164665.1 Colias nastes | reverse complement strand
CATGGGAGACCTACGTGCAACAGTGAACGAACACAGGTTGAAAGAGTGCGTTTCTTATCGTAAATAATATCACTATATATAACTCACAATGCACATCCATCTTCCACGTATCTTCCAGCACAGCATCAGAGAGCCGCGGGTTCTCCGCGCGGCAACTCAGTTCGCCGCCATTATCCCGCGCTTCGGGAACGAACTGCACCACGCTGGTTGTGGAATTGCTGTCAGAAAACTGTAGGAAATGTTTGATATTATAGAAAAATATATTTTTGACGTGACAACGTCTTATAATTCGAAAGCCGGCTGCACGCACGAAAAAACATGACTCATGCGGCGTTACCTCGCTCTGAGGCGTTCCATGTAAGGCTTGAAGTGCAAGCGAGAGCGTTGAACGAGCGACAAAGAAGCACAATAGGCCGTTGTCACGTTCAACTATCGTCAGTAAACCGACTTTACAGACAACCAATTTTTTTTAACTCAGTTTTTATCAATAACGTAAAAAGGATAGACAGGACACCAATAATATTGTATTATTGTAATATTAATTATTGTAAAACGGCAAAGACCGTATTGGCTAGGTACCATAAAAAAAACCATGTTACTCTGATGTAGATTTCCAATGGATTTTTATTTAAAACTTAATACATTTTAGTTTGTTAGTTATAGATTTGTGTTGTGTACGAACTGGTCGATGGACTTTGGGTGGCGAAAAGAAGACGAAATAAACTTGCGCGTATAGTTTAATAATCAAAATTACAGAGTGCGTTTGGTACAATTAATTTTAGCGAAGGAGTTAACTGCTCGACGGCTGCGTGGCGAATCGAAGTGGTAGTAGAGGACAGTGGTAAGGTCATCCGCGGCCAATCGCACGGCGCGGGGACGTGACGCCGCGATGACGCAGTAGCAACGCTCCGTTCCGCACGATTTTGTTGCGGCAACATGCTCCCGGCCTTGGAACGTGCTGGTTCCAACGAACTGTCGACCACGAAGCGACGAATCAGCTATCTGGTGAAGGAAGCGGACAAATTTTAGTGAACGCCCGACGCACGATGCCGTCTGCAGTACGAATGTCGGCCACTCGTGCTACTCCATCCTTCCCCGGATATGTCGCGTGGATGCGCCCCAAGCTCCACTTCAACGGCGGCAATCGGTCGTCCTTAATGAGAACGAGCGTGTTCTCCTCGAGATCCCCCTTGTGCTGGTGCCATCTGGTTCGCGTTTGCATCTCGGAGACATACTCTTTGGACCAACGATTCCAAAAGTGCTGGCGTATTTGTTCCACCCTCTGGAACCTCGGGAGGCGAAGCTCAGGCACGTCGTCTAGATGCTCAGCCGTTACAGGTGCAGTCAGCGGACGACCAACCAGGAAATGTGCAGGGCTAAGTGGAAGGAAATCATTGGGATCTGTGGAAAGATGGGTCAAAGGACGGGAGTTCAGGACAGCTTCAACCTGGGTCAATACTGTGCTAAACTCCTCGAACGTTAGATGTGCGTTACCTACTACACGTTTGAGATGGTGCTTGCAGCTTTTTACTCCAGCTTCCCACAATCCCCCGAAATGACTAGCGTAAAAAGGTATCATTTTAAAATTAATATTTTGCGAAGTTGCATATGCTTTAATTTCATCAGAACAGGTAGCTAAAAATTTTTTGAACTCATTCATGAGACCGACAAAATTCTTCCCATTGTCAGAAAAGATAGTCACGGGTTTACCTCGCCGCGATATAAAACGTTTCAAAGCTAATAGATATGATTCCGACGATAGATCGCTAACAAGTTCCAAGTGAACCGCGCGTGTAACAAAACATATAAATAAGCATATGTACGATTTTTGTAACTTAGCACCTCTGCCTTTACGATTCAACGTGAACACTGGGCCAGCGTAGTCGACACCACAACGTATAAACGGATAACCTGGGTCCAGACGCTCCTGCGGTAGATTCCCCATAATAGGCGCGACTGTAGTCGGTTGCAGTCGTGCGCAGCGCATGCACGAATGTACCACCTTCCTAGCGAGGTTTCTGCCGCCGACCGGCCACCACATCTCTCTGAGCGTAAACAGTAAAAGTTGTGGCCCGGCGTGGAGTAAACGTTCATGCTCGAACCGAAAAAGCAAAAGTGAAAAATGATGATTAGCTGCGATTAAAATAGGAAATTTTTTATTAAAACTAAAATTTGGCGAATTTTGAATACGCCCACCTACACGAATTAAATTATTATTTGCGTCAAAGAATACATTTAATTTAGAAATTTGATTATAGCCTGATATATTCGTTATATTTTTATTATTTTTAAGCGCATAATAAATATCAGGAAACGATTCCTGTTGACTCAACTTTGCTAACGTTAATTCAGCACGATTTAATTCCTCGACTGATAATAAACCTGTCCACTTATTAGTTTTATTTCGCGCGTTATTAATAAAACGTAATACATAAGCAGCTGCGCGTTTAAGTCTATTATATTGTGAAAATCGAGAAAAAATAATTAAATTATCGTTTAAATTATTACTTATGTGACAACAAATATTTGTAGATTTAATTTCCGGTAAATCTGAATTAATGCGGAT
The DNA here is from genome assembly GCA_907164665.1 of Colias nastes. Taxonomy (NCBI): domain Eukaryota; kingdom Metazoa; phylum Arthropoda; class Insecta; order Lepidoptera; family Pieridae; genus Colias; species Colias nastes. Next base: position 8,338 of record CAJQZM010023021.1, on the reverse strand, counting down.
CGTATATTTGTGAAGCACACGATAAAATAATACGTTTTGTCACTACTTCACTCTTTTGTATAATTTGCGTGAAATAATAAATATAATCATCGAGACTATTCCATCCGATACCTAAAGTTTTATTGTAACAAGTTTTATTAAGTAAACAGAGATCGTGCGTTTGCGATTCATTAACGCTAGGCGTAATTAAATTTAAATTATGACTAAAAATCCATTTTCGTAATTTAATACATGCTGAATTTAAAAGACTACTAGTTTCTTTACAAATATTTTCTAATTCGGATATAGAATTCGATGAAACTATGAGATCGTCAACGTAAAAACAATTATTAATAGTATCGGCTACATACGGAACATTCGAGTGTTTGGCTAATTCCTTTAAACATCTACAACTTAGATACGGTGCGGATGCCGTTCCGTACGTCACGGTGTTGAGTCGGTACACCCTCAGCGGCTCTGAGGGATCATCCCGCCACAAGATCAGCTGCAGGTCACGCTGATCTTCAGCAATATTCAATTGCCTGTAAAATTTTTCAATGTCAGCGCATGCAACATACCTATTCTCGCGAAAACGTAATAAAATAGAAATTAAGTCACCTTGAATAGCAGGTCCAATCATTTGTATGTCGTTTAATGATACGCCTGAACTAGACTTCATACTCGCATCAAAAACTACGCGTAATTTAGTTGTGGTGGCGTGCTCCCTAAACACACCATGATGCGGTAGGAAATAGTGCGGATTCCCATACGTATTGACGAGACTCATATGACCTAAATTAATATATTCCTGTATAAAATCAGAATACATCTTTTTATAATTAGTATTTTGCTGAAGACGTTTCTCTAACGCGTAAAAACGACGTTCAGCTTGTGCGCGTGTATTACCTAATAACTCAGGTGATTGTTTCAACGGAATTGAAACACAGAAACGACCATCGGAAAGTCGACGTGTTGTGCGAATAAAATGTTCCTCACAAGCAATATCTTCGCTAGATAATTGCTGTAATTTATTGCTAGGCGCGGATATTTCTTCCAATTCCCAGAAATTCCTAACTAACTTATCGAGTGAATCATCTTCCGTGGATAATGTCGAATAATTACAATTAATATGTGTTGAATTTTTATTACTAGTATACGGAAAAGATTTAATTGCACCTGACACTATCCAACCTAATTTGGTGTTTTGAAGGAAAGGACCACTTTTAAGGCGCATTTTTCCTTCGGTTATTAATTCCCAAAATAAATCAGCACCGATCAGTAAATCAATAGGTTGACTTTCGTAAAAACTGGGATCAGCTAACAATAAATTGTGAGGAATATTAAATTGATTGAAATTAAATGTAGTTGTAGGCAATTTTGATGTGATTTGGGGCAAAATCAAACATTGAAAACGGGCAGTGAAGCTCCCGTCGCGCGATTTAATTTCAATGTTACAAGATTGCGAACATTGCGTAATAGAATTACCTACACCGTGAATATGTTGAGTGGACTGTAATATTCGTATATTTAATTTATTTGCTAACGATTGCGTAATAAAAGATCGCTCGCTTCCGCTATCTAAAACTGCGCGTGCGCAATAATACTCACCCGATTCATTATATACTTCAACTATCGCCGTAGACAATATGACAATCTGTTGCGAAGAATTGTCATCCTTTGTATGCATAACGGTTTGTGCGTGATTAGTATATTGAAGTTGCATGTGTGCGTTATCTGATGTAACGGGATGCGTATTAGTAAGCGAGGGGTGCTCGTACGTAGTTAACGTCACTGTATTTTGTTTAATTGGTGATAATTTAATTGCATCACAAAGTAAACTATTGTGCTTTTGTTCACACTTTCTACACGGACCAAAAAGACAAGTACCAACCGAATGACCTGGACGCATACAATTAATGCATAAGTTTTTATCCTTTATGAAATTAAACCTATGTTGCGGGGACAAGTCGAGAAACTTCTGGCATGAATATAGCTGATGCTTTTCGTTACATAGCAAACATGACTTGTTATGGCTGCGCGACTTATTGGATTGCGATTTAGAATTAAATGAGTGTTTGTTATCCGAAACTATGTTGCAATGAATTTTGGATGATGAATTTTTATTTTGGTAAGTAGAAAATTTATTTGAATTATTTGAAATACTAGGTTTACTGTGATTTACGGAAAGTGTAGTTAATAAATCGGCTTTTTCTTTAATAAATTCCAATAAATCATGTAGCTTAATAGTTTTGTCCTTATGTATTTTATAAAAAGTGTTCTTAAATTGTTCCCACTCGCGTTCAGTGGTGGGATCTAACTTTGATACCACGATATAAATAATTAATGTGTCCCAATATTCAGTGGGTTCCCCTAAAATTTTAAGAATACGTAAATTTTTCAAAACTGTATCGATTAAATTGTGCAATTGACAAGCCGATTCTCTGGATACGTTTTGGAGTGAAAATATTGCTTTAATGTGACTTTGCACTATCAATCGCGTGTTATTAAAGCGGTTTAATAAAAGATCCCATGCAACCAGATAATTATTTGATGAAAATTCAACGTTTTCTATTACGATTTTAGCGTCACCTTTTAAACTCGCCTTTAAATAGTGAAATTTTTGAATTGGTGGTATTGATTTCGAATCATGAATTAAGGATGAAAACGTATCGCGAAATTCTACCCAGTGTTCATGTGAACCGTCAAAGCTAGGTACAGAAATAGTCGGTAATTTTACTGAATCGTTACTAAAATTGTTACAGGTCGTATGGTCGTGCGCTAAGGAACAGTCAATGGATTTATTAACAGATCTATCCTCGGAACTATCTGGGTTTACCATGCAGTCCAGCATCGCCAGGACAACATAATATTCCCTCTCAAACTCGACGCGTGATTCTATGAGTTTATCCGTTTCTGACTCCGGGACAAGATCTTCGATTTTACTTTGTACTTGATTGAAATCGTTCATTAAACTTTGCGCACCTGGTATACGTAGTTTTAGTTCTGCCCTCTGATGCGTGTCAAGGTCAACATTTTCAAACGAAGAAACGTATTTTTTAAAGTTAGTTAACCTACATTTAATTAATCCCCTTTTTTTCCTCAAATCCTTAAGCTCCTTTTGCTCAGAAAGAGACATAATTACTGAAGTAAAAAGCTACAAGTACTTACGTGCCACGTGAAGCAGATTCTTCGGTTGCGTAAAAGCACGTGAGGAGGGAAGCAACACCGAAAGCTCTGGAATTTACAAAGCACAGTATCAATCAGATGAAGCTTGAAGGGTTGGATAAATTAGCTGGCCGTCTTACCAAACTGCACTGTAATTTTGCGACTTCTTCGCCGAATGCGTCTCCAAAATCCAGGATCCGGTGTCGAAGGTCCAGAAATGTTGTGTACGAACTGGTCGATGGACTTTGGGTGGCGAAAAGAAGACGATTGTAAATTTGCGCGTATAAAATTTATTACTCAAAATTACAGAGTGCGTTTGGTACAATTAATTTAGCGAGGGAGTTCACTGCTCGGCGGCTGCGTGGCGAATCGAAGTGGTAGTAGAGGACAGTGGTAAGGTCATCCGCGGCCAATCGCACGGCGCGGGGACGTGACGCCGCGATGACGCAGTAGCAACGCTCCGTTCCGCACGATTTTGTTGCGGCAACAATTTGTTTAAAATGAGTGTCGTATTAAAATTGATACATCTCGGGTACAATGTAACGATATATTTTTATAAATCATTACATACAGATCTGTATTTGATATATTGAAGATTGATTATGAAAATATATCCCAGATACTCAATCTCAACCTTCATAATTAATATTAAATTCTGGATACTTATATCAACGCTATAAGAAATAATAAACCAAAGAATAATATGTAATAATACTTCTCTTTACGTAAAGAATTAATGGACAGATACATCGAAAATCAATTAACCTTGACCCCAAGAGAGTAAACAAATAGATTATAATATTGGACACGTTTTTATTAAGTACTTTGCTAGAAAACCCACGGTATAAAGTAGGTTCAGCTGTAGTGTGTAATGTATCATGTATGTTATGTATGTGTGCGTCATACTATATAGTCCTGTGGTTCTTTAGTTTAAGGGCAGTTGTGCAGTTGTAATAGCACTTGTAATAGCAGTTGTAATAACAGTTAAATACATTATTATACACCCTACAGTCGAGTCAAGTGTTTCATTAAGCACCAGCCATTGCATGGCGACCCTGCCAGTGCTGCCTCGCGGCAGTACTGAGCTATGGATCATTTTTGAAAAATAATATTTTAAAAGTGAAAATTTAAACAAATAATTTTATGCGTATTCGCAAATCGCAATGTACCGGATAGAAAATTTATCAATATAAAAAAAAATCGACGAACGTGAATATGGAAATTAAGAACATAATTTATTTGAAGAAGAAAGTTTTTTTAAAACAAAAAAAAAATATTATGGAGATTTGGATTATCATCTATTTATGAAAAATTGTGAAATAAAATTGGAGATTTGGAAGGATGCAGCTGGAGCCGGAGATCAGCCAGTGTGAATTATAGCAGACATTTTCCCAAATTGACCAGAATCCCTAATGTCCCGAAATTCAAGAGTGACGACGGAATACAAGTTTAATTTCGTGAAAAAAAAAAGCTAAAAGTGAAATTTAAAGTTCAAGCAGTGTATTTTACATTAATGTAAGGTAACGAATTATTTTAGTTAAAAGGTTTATTTTTTTTTTGTCAAAAACCATTATTATGTTATATTTATTATACATAAATATATAATATAGCTATGTATAATCAAAGTACTTAGTAACAGATAATTCTATTAGTTCATTGTTTGTTTTATAAAGCGCTACCAAATAGGGAAATGGTATGCAGCGTCTGTAATTTCGTCTCATATTTCGTGTTACCATGTAGGTAACTAGGTAGTCACAATGCATCGTTCTGTGCATTTTATAAAATGTTCGTAATGAAATACGATCTTGTCAATTCAATTGAGTGTGAAACTTTAATTTTTTTTAATTAACATTTTGGATTCGGAGGGTCACACTAATTTCATAAATAATGATTGTAATGAAACTTATATTTCAATATTTAAAACATGATTTAAAGAGACTAAAGTAAAAGTATATTCTTATTTGATTAAATGAATTACCATGATAAATATCTAATGATATTTGTGAAGAATAGACGAAGAGAAAAAGTAAATATTTGTCGTTGTATGAATACAAAAAAAAAATTACTCAGATTGTTTTTTTTTATTAGGATATAGATGGAATCTTAGCTTGATCACCTAAGTTTTTCTTTTATATTCCTATCAAAAATTAAATAATGTGACATTTAATTACTCGAAGACATAAGAATTAATATTGTATGAAAAATAAAAATAAATTTATATGTAAGCCTGAGAGCTACAATTGAAAAGTGAAATGATATGATTTATTGTTAGAAACAAGGTACACCAGGATACAAGACAGGCACGAATCCTTGTAATTCTGATCATGATTAGGTCGAGCTACCACTCGTGAAGATAACTTGGACACATGGTACCTATAAATAAAGGTATAAAATATATGATAATATAATGATGTGTTAAAAGAACTGCCTGAATTAATGTTAATGTTATAAATAAATAAATATATTTCTTGTATCTTGAATTATTGAATATAATAAGATGAATAATATAAAACACGACGGTGTTATTAATTATAATTATGATAATTAATATTAAGAGGGAAGATTACCCTAAATGAAATTGTGTATCTTGATATTGTTGTACGTATGAGGAAGTACATAATGAATAAAGTATATGAAGAAAATTTAATACAGATAATGAATATTATATGTCGTTTCTAAGTATGATGTGTAAACTGTAAGCACATAAATAAACGTATTCTATGAGGATATATTGTAAGATTTATTGAAAGATAATTATTATTTTACTCGGATATGACTATTAATTAATTACGGACTGTGACATTTTTAAATACGGATATGACGATAAAATATTTACTAATATTGTATAATTTTTCCATTATTTTCGTACATGAGAAGTTAATTAAAATTATTTGTTTTAATCTATTAGTATTAGTTACTATGTAGTGTGTAAGCCAACGTGTAAGCGTGTAGAATGTTCTTTTTTGGAGTTTTAAAAATAAGTAATTATTAATAAGTGGAAATCCATGCTATTGTTTTAATTTTAATTTTGATTTTATTTACTCGTTTATATGATAGGTATTAAGATATGTAACCAAAAACGAAGAAAAAATTTGCATTATATTCAGCTAAAAAAAAAAATGTTAATTACTATTTTTTTTATTATTTTCTATGAGGGGAGATGTAGTGTGTAATGTATCATGTATGTTATGTATGTGTGCGTCATACTATATAGTCCTGTGGTTCTTTAGTTTAAGGGCAGTTGTGCAGTTGTAATAGCACTTGTAATAGCAGTTGTAATAACAGTTAAATACATTATTATACACCCTACAGTCGAGTCAAGTGTTTCAATTACAACCCAGCCATTGCACAGCCTATAAGTTTTAGTAGACAGATGATTAATTATTTGGTTATAATCAAAATTTATGAGGAAAATAGATAAATCTCTCAGAAATTCGTAGCCTTATTTGTAAAGCTCAATATTTGCAGTATACAAAACATATCATATGCATAAAGAACTAATTACCAACTAATAATAAATAAAGGATAGCATGAAACATGAATAGGAGATCGAATTCATCTCATTGGCGCAAACTTTTTTACAGTCTGTAAAACTAAAACAAGCCAATAAAAATGTACGAGAACTTGATATTATTAAATTTATCAGCGAACTGGTGCATAATATTCTAAAAACTGAACTAAAAATGTGGGTCGTTATGATACTTGAAATATTTGAACGTAAATTTCACTCAACGCTAATTTTAAAACCTCGTTCAGTCGTTCACGTCAGTTTTTGGCGCAATATGGACCAATTTCGCTTCAAATACAGGAGTTTATAGTTCAACTTATATCCTTTTTGTTCCCGGAAATTAGGGGACATGTTCAAACTAACTGCTTCGAATATATTTTTCTCGAATTTGTATGAGCGCTCGCGTAAACTGCAGTTTGAAATCTCAAAAGCAAACAAATTAATACATTAGAGGAACTAACAAGTTTTGTTGTGGCACGTGAATTTGTCTGACAATTTTAATTTCAGACGCTTTAAATTGAAGGGTGAATTTACCAAGTGTGGACGACACGGTACCTTTTTAAAAAAAATGAAGAAAAATGAATTATTTATGGGGAAACTATAAAAAGAGTCCCGTTTATTTTTATGGTGATGGTGATACACAATGAGATTTTAGATGAACATCATATAATTCTTAATTAATATCTTAGTAAAATTGCTTGCAATGTAACTAATAACAGGAAAATACTCGGAAAACCATGTTCGTAATACGACACAGATTTCCAGAGACAAACTACAAAAGTCCGATTAGGTACAAGACAATTCCACTGTTGTCCATTGTAATTATTTTCCAACGTAAACAAAGAAAGTCCCTTTACTGTCAAACGCAAAACGAACTTTCCAAAGCTTTTTACTTTTATTTACGCACAAGTCGATATTGAGCGGCACCGGTACAAACAAACATACAGCGTGAACGCTATCCATTTTTAAAACATTGAAGCAAATTCAAACACTATTGATTTCTTAATTGAATTCCAGGATATACTATCAACACAAACTGTATTTGTCTGCGGTAGATACGAAGCTTTTAGTGAACTATTTTTCCTTTTACATCTTGTTTAGCTGCCCGCTATAGTTAAGCATTTTTGCGTGATGGTCGAATGCGCAATTTGAAATATAGGTGAATTTTAAAATGTACAATTTTATATTGAAATTCATGGTTGTAAAATTGTATCTATTCCAAACTCTACAGGTAGCTAAGCAGGCATTTTTTTTATTTTAGCAATAGGTATCAAAATAATACTCTATCGATTAATTTGAAAACAAAATCGTTACCGTGTAACATAAGCTAGTATTTAGCTCAGTCTCTAATTACTTGTTTGACCAAAAAAGCTTAACCGATAAAAAGTTTGTAAGACAGACGCTGAATAATAAATAAATATGCCGCGCCCACAAAAAAGTTTACCCAACCGTACCTGTAGTAATTATCGACAATTTCAACCATAATTAAACAGCAAAGGCGTTGTTAAATAATATTATTCCAGAATTATTTTCGATAACGTTGATGTACAGGCGGCTTCGATTACCCGCTTCAAGTTTTCCATTAAAGCGGTAAAAATACAAAGTTATTTCTGCAGTTAATCGCGCGTAACTCATCGCATGCAGTGGCGGTACGTTCATACAAGCCGAAAAGCCCGGCATGCCTTA
>CAJQZM010023020.1:0-11914 GCA_907164665.1 Colias nastes | reverse complement strand
TCTCAGGACTTCCGCTTGACACTATTTTTTTGGGACACCCTGTATAACTAATAATAAGATAGCCCTGTTTTAGTTAAGGAGCTTTAACATTTATTTCACTAATGAACTTTCTTAATGAGCAAATTAAGTTATCTGATTGCATTTCGACCGAGATTTAATCAATAAAACAATACCCTAAGCATTAACATGTTATGAAACTCGTAAAAAATAATGATCTCATAATTATTATACTATCACAAGTTATAAGTAACAACCAGCACGGAATCCATTTTGTTAATGGGTGTACATGACTGTGACGTAAACGTTGCGCATCTGCCACGCGTCCGCAACGAATTCGCTGCGCAACCGCGGCGTGTTCGTTGTGCACCTGCAACGTATTCGTTGCGCACCCGCTCCGCTTTAAAAACGCTCGCAATCCGCTAGTGTGATATCGCCCTTAATATTTCTAATTTTAATTTTTAGGCTAATGACAGTTTTGCAAACGGAAGAAACTCAAGTTGATCATCCTAGGAAAAATATAAACTATACAAATATTGGGCTACGTACACTCCAGCTATGTTGCGAAGTCCCTTGACACAGACGTTACAGGTACTTATATGACTATCCCTTTATATGAAGCTTTTTTTTTAATATCTTCAATGTACAGACTTTAATTATTAGTTTTTTATTATGTGCATAGATAAGATGTGTGACTTTATATACCCCACTCCACAGGTGTATGCATGTATTTGTTTTTTTAATGAACAATATTGTATTATAGGATAAACAAGCTACAACCGAAGTGAGGCGTTACCGTAAAAGAACTTACACTGGATCTAATAACAAACAAAACATGGACTGAATTAAGGGAGGTGAAAACGAAGGTAGCCTATTTGAAGGCCAAAAATTGGAAAACGACATAAAGCTGCAAGATGTCCTTTTGGAAGAAAGTAAGCTAAGAAGTGATAAAATTAAATTATAAATGAAACTGCTTAATCTTCAATTGATTAACAAAAGCTCACAATAAACTTACAAATTTAATTTTTGTTTTAATTAAAAATATATTTCCAGTTTCAGTTTCCATTTTATGTTGTAGTTGGTGGTGTAAATTGTAATAGACCACAAAAGTCTACAGACAATAATGATGCAATAAGTTTTGGCAACTCTTAAAGGCATGAAAATAAAATAATTTACAGATTTATAAGAAAATAATTTTAATGATAAAAATACATTTATAGACTCGATTTCGATAAACTCTTGATTTTCGTGGACAGATAAGATATTCAACAAAAGAAAAAACTTCATCATCGCTACTACTGCTACTGGCAGAACACGAGCTAAGCCTCAGAATACAGAACAAACCAGAAACCGGAATGCCGGATAAAACTTTAAAATTTAAAGGTGAAAATTGTAGTGGAGTTACTGTCGAAAGATATAATAACTGTCATGGTACCAGCGAATATAAGTGGCACAGAGAAGAAGAAATTGCTCATTATTGGAAGGTCACAAAAACCAAGATGTTTGAAAGATGTCAAATCATTACCTGTCGATTATGGTAACAATCGTAAAGCTTGGATGACGTCAGATCTTTTTGAAAAATGGCTTCGTGATTGGGATTGTGATTTGGTGAAGAAGAAGAAAAAGATTCTATTGCTGGTTGATAATTGCCCGGCGCATCCACAGGTTACTGATTATCTATAACACTATTAGTCTATAACACTTGCTTTCCTTTCGCCGAATAAAACATCAGTACTACAGCCAATGGATCAGGGAATAATACGATCACTCAAAACGAATTTTAGGAAGAACCTTGAGCTCAAAACGATTAATTATCTTGAAGCTAATGAAAATAACTCTTCTACAAAAGTAACGGTGCTAGATGCAATTTTGATGGTTAATGATGATTGGAATAAAATGTCACAAAGTACCATTCATAACTGTTTCAAACACGTAGGATTCATTGAAAGCCACAACGTTTTACCTATTCAAATATCAGAACATGAATTCGATGAAGAAGATGACATTCCTTTATCTTTGTGGTCACGAAACCTAAATTCAGATTCTTTAGCAGCACCCACCGATGAAAATATCGTACAGAACATTAGTGCTAAGGAACAATTCGAAAGCGATGGGGAAGAGGAAGTCGAGGAAGCACCATTACCTACCGCAGAAGAGGCACTAAAAGCTGCAGAAATATTATCACGATTTGTTCACAGAAATATTGAAAATGATAATTTATAATTATTTGACAAAATCGATAAAATGTAAATTCTGTATTGAATCAATGTTAGCGACCGAAAAACAAAGGTGGTCTTTGTTTTCCGTCGCAAAGTGTTTTTGAAATAATATGTTGCATTTGTGAAGCACATACGTACGAAGAATTTCGAGTGAAGATTTCGTAATAACTTCGGATGCCCAATATTTAATGATTGTTCTTTCAATTTTCAAACCATTTGTAGGAAAAAATAACATTTTTGCAGTTGTTGAGGGAACTTGTATTCACAGTAATAATCTCATAAGGGCTGTTATAGAAAAATATTTTAATATAAGACTCCAGCATTTGTCAAAACAAAAAAAAAATGTATCGATTGCCTCAGAATCAAAACGGCAATATTTTACTAAAGCGGTTTTTACGCATAAATAAGAGTATCTTAATATTTATTTAATAGTATAACTGTAATAGTGTATTGTTGTCCACAAGAAAACATTGCATTATTTTGAAACATGATTTTTAATTCACCCTAAAAGAGGCGAACTCTTTATAAGCTAGCAACTCTGTACGGGTGAGAAGTATGAGGAATGCGGGGGGTAACGTATTGTTCCTGGACTGAACTGAACTCTTCAAAGATGCTTAACATTTGGAATAGACACAAGCTCTTCATGGCATGCTTCCTGTTTGATCTTGTGAAAACAACGCCCATTGTATCTTTTCGAGAAGCTTGTCTGGCGCAAGGAAACAAGCCCGAATCCTTTAAGATCTAATGTTGATGTACTCTCAGTACCGAAGCATCATAGCATGGCTTTTCGTGGTTGCTTTAAATACTGTGCCACAAAATGCTGGAATACTCCGCCGCCTCTGCGTCAACTTCGATCCAAAATCACTTTTAAACAAAAGTTAAAACATCTACTTCTGGCAGAACAGTAGTTACTAACAGCATAGTATTTAAAGCACCAATCAACCATTTAACCGATCAACCAATCAACACCATATCTTATCATTTAAATTCATATTTATTTATTTATTATTATCTATTATTTTGTATTATTTATCTATTTATTATTTATGTTATTATCATTCTCTAGCAAATCAGTGGAAAGTCGAAAGCACACCCTCCTATCGGTCTTGACAGAATACCAGCGCTGTAGTCGCAGCTTGCCGGCCCCTACTTTAAAAAAAAATGTACTAGAGTGCCTTGGCAAGTGCCATTAAAAGTTGGCGCATTTAATCAGGATTGTAAAATAGTACAATTCTTGTTAGTTTCATACTAAAAAATGAATAAAAAAATAAAAACCTCAAGTAACCCGATTTTTGCTAACCCATTTTACTCAGTTAAAATGTTTTTTATTCGCAAAAACTCTTGGTAGGTTCAGATACAGACGCCATACCAAGCAAATGGCTATGCTACCAGTTGGGCATAAGTTAGCACGTTTCGCTCATTCGTCTACTGCGCACCTTTCCGTATTCGCTTGTGTTGATTTAGTACTGACAACTTTGGATTCTCTTTTTGGACTTGGATTATTGTGAATCGGACTTGTTGATTACAGAATTGGACTTTGGTATTAGCATAATATCCTTGTTATATACGATGCCTACTCGCTATACTTCACAAGAATATGCAAACATGCACCTCATTTATGGGGAATGCAGATGCAACGCAAGTGCCGCTGCTAGACTTTATCGTGAAAGATATCCAAATTTAGAGCGCTATCCGGAACACCGCGTGTTTGTTAATGTGCGCCGTTCACTCACGGAGGGCGGCCATTTCCCGAATCAAATGCGGGCTGGAGGTAGACCTCGCTTTCCTTACGAGGAAGAAGTGTTGCAAGAGGTCGCAGATGACCCAAGTATTTCTGTTCGTGGAATTGAAGAAAGAACGGGAATACCCAAAAGCACAGCACATCGTGTTTTACAAAGAGCCAAAATGCATCCGTTTCATGTACAACGTGTTCAAAGTCTTCTCCTTCGAGATTATCCTGAAAGGATTTCATTTTGTAGAACAATGCTACAGAGGCATAATGAAAATCCCCAATTCATCCAAAAAATTCTCTGGTCAGATGAATCTACATTTAAAAAAGATGGCTACATAAACTTACACAATTTTCACGAGTGGCATATGGAGAACCCACATTTAATGCGAGAAGACAGATCCCAGTATCGCTTTTAAGTAAACCTGTGGACTGGAATTTTAAACGGCAAAATTGTTGGGCCTTTTGAGCTGCCTGAGAACTTGAATGGCACGAATTACCTACATTTTTTAAGAGAAAATTTACCAACTTTGTTAGAGGACGTACCACTAGCAGATCTTCGCCACATGTGGTATCAACAAGATGGCTGCCCAGCGCATTGCGCAGTGCAAGTAAGAGATTTCCTTGACCAGGAATATCCGGGAAGGTGGATTGGATGTTCAGACACTATCTCGTTGCCAGCCCGTTCCCCAGATTTAAATCCCCTGGATTTTTTTTATTGGGGGGTTCTCAAAGAAAAAGTTTATTCAAAGCCCATTGAGAGCGTAGCCGAGCTGCGTGAACGAATTTCTCAAGCTGCTGAGGACATCAACTCTCGAGGATATGACCAGCTAATAAGTAGATCTTTTTTAAGAAGATGTAGGGCGTGTATTGAGGCTGATGGTAAACAATTTGAACATTTGTTGTAATAAAAAGTGTTATTTCCCTATCTGACTTTTATTCCAAAATGCACTATGGACTAACATGTGTCCAAGTTAAAAAAAAAACTGGCATATCAATTCGCTAAGGCCAATGAACTCAATTTTCCAGCAAATAGGGATAGTAACAAAATGGCGGGAGCAGATTGGTTAGCACGAAAACGCCATAAGAATTTAAGTTTGCGTAAACCATAAAATACCAGCGCTGCAAGATCATTCGGGTTTAATAAAACAGCAGTGAATGATTTCTTCCAGAACCTGGAGAGTGTATACCGCAAGCACAACTTTACTCCCGATTGGATTTTCAACTACGACGAATCTGGTATATCCACTGTGCTGAGCACACTGAAAATTTTAGCTGACAAATCCCAAAAACAAGTTGGTCAAATAGTGTCTGCCGAAAGAGAACTGGTGACATTTGGTGGTATTATTTCGGCCAGTGGAAACACCATACCACCGTTATTCATCTTCCCTCGAGTACATTTTAAGGACCACTTTACAGAAGGTGCTCCAGAAGGCTCTTTGGGTGTAGCTACGAGAAGTGGATGGATAAATTCGAGCATTTTTGTTGATGTTCTAAAGCACATACAGAAACACACCTTATCTTCCAAAGAGAATGATGAGTGTCGGGTACAGTCTCTATATTCAAATTTTGACATCTCAACAAAGACGAACACCCAAAAAAGCCCCAGTCCCGACGCAAAAGGAACTTATCTCAGTTTTTTGTGTATTTTATGTAGAGTATTTATTGATATGTGTGATGCCCGCAGGAAATGGCCTTCCATTTGATATTGCCATTCAAAAATTAAAAAATTGCTATTTTTGCAAACGCGAACGTTAATAAGATGTAGAATCCACTCAAGGCATGTGCGAAGTCAAACTTATTACACGTATATTTTGTACGATAGCGAAGAACAAGAACGAAATGCCATAAAACAATGTTATTGTTCGTGCATACACGGCCGCAGGACACTTGGGAGTTGCGCACACGTCATAAGCATTTTATATTATCTTGGACGGGCCCGCTATAATATGGAGGAAATACAGCATCCTGCGGAATTCTTAGACGAAGTGTTACTTGACATTGAAATATTAAAAATGATTTTCTCTATTATAATCTTGTTTTATTGCTAACAAAATATTCAAAATCAGTATAATTCTAACAATATAATATTCACTATCACTTACATACATATGGTATACTTACACTTACACACACCTTTTCTAGTTTTTAGACGGAAACATAAATGACATCAATATAAATGTGAATAAAAATGATTAACGCTATTATAATCTTGATAAAAAAAAATATTCTAAATCAGTATAATTCTAAGAATATAATTCTCACTATCATTAAAAACGTTTTCGAGTTTTTAGACGAAGTATTAATTGTCCGTTCCGTTCCAGCCTTTTAAGACGTCCACTGCAGGACATAGGCATCCCCCAAAGATTTCCATAACGACCGATCACCAGCGGCTCCCCGCCACTTTGATCAGGTATTAATTGTCATCGAAATATAAATGTGAATAAAAATGATTTAGCCAGGCATAAACACTCTCATCTTTCAGAAAATGAAGGAAACTGTGCACAATATGAGTGCTGATGATAGATTGTTCACACTCATATTTGACGAGATGTCAATTAAACCACAAGTTCATTATCTTGCTACCTCTGATGAGCTTAAAGGATTTGCTAATATAGGCCCAACAAAGAGCTGATCATGCATAAGTATTTATGGTTAAAGGCATAAAATTAAAATATAAACAACCAGTAGCTTATTTTTTTACACAAAGTTTAAAAAGATTTGATTTAAAAAAATGGAGGAGGTCATAAAACATGTAACAGCTACTGGTCTAAAGATAATTGCTACAGTGTGTGATCAGAGTATGGTCAATGTTGGGGCAATAGAAAGTCTGATAAATGACACAAAAATAGTCTATTTAAAACAAGGCAAATCTTGACGGGGTGAGATAATGATGGTGGAAAAGGTAAAAATAATACCGTTATATGACACGCCTCATTTATTTAAAGGCATAAGAAATAATTTAATCTCAAAAAAATTAAAATATCTCCATGAATGGTTGGATCTGGATGGTTGGCGCTCCACCACTGTCCGCTTCACCCGCATCTTCCTTCCGCGTACGGTGAAACTGTGGAACGATTTGCCACCTGCGGTGTTCCCGAACAACTACGACATAGGGGCCTTCAAGAAAAGAGCTTATTTGTCCATAAAAGGCCGGCAAAGCACCTGCAACACTACTAGTGTTGCAAGTGTTTATGGGCGGTGGTGACCACTTAACATCAGGTGGCCCACCTGCCCCTTTGCTTGCTCTGACATAAAAAAAAAAAAAAATGAAAAAACAGAAAAAATTGTTAAGTGGGAGTATTTCCAGGAGGTATACGAAGCAGATAAATCCTATGGAGAATTAAGGTTACTACCGAAGATTACCGAAGAACATGTCAATATACAAAAAATTTATGTTTACAAAAAATTTACAAAATGAAAGTTAAAACTGCAACACAATTATTCAGCCATTCAATGGCTTCCGCCACCAAACATTTATACGATGCAGGAAAAGTTTCCTTTGAGTGCACACACTTAATTCCCGTCATATTGTTATTGGACAAATTATTCGATACTTTAAATAGTAATACTTTCTCTATAGAAAATGGAAAAGTGTAAGGTCAGGTGTAAAGCACAATTCACCCCATCATGAATTATGGAAACAAGCCATAAAATTTTTAAAAGAAACATAATTTATAGAAAGAAAGGTGATTGGCAATAAAGTACGTATTCTTGAAAAGACGGTACCATCTATAAAAAATCTTATCAAAACTATAGAGGGATTCCAAGCCATTTGGAAAATCTTGTACAATAAGTATGAATTTGATGTCATGTTATGTCGCAAATTTAATCAGGACCCAATCGAAAACTTCTTTGGGCTTGTAAGAAGTCTAGGGATAAGAAATGTAGCTCCTAACATAATTAACTTTGCTAATGACACGTACGTAATGACAGCGGTTGTAACAATAAAACGGGAATCATAACCTTAAACCCTAGCTTGTGTCCGTGTTAATATTTTGTTTCCGTTCGAATTTCTTCTGATCTGTGTTGTGTGTGGTCTTCTGTGTCTGTCTCATTATGGAAAATATTGTAAAACGTGAACGATCCACAAATTGTAATAAAAGCGAAGTGAGATTGTTGGTAAAACATTGAATTGGTGGTAAAACATTGCACAGTAATTGAAAACAAGCAGACCGATTCTGTAACCAATAAAGAAAAGGAAGCAGCGTGGAATAAAATATCTTCGTTATTTAAAGCTATACAACGAAAAGTTACCAATCCCTAACCGAAAGAAAGAAGACATTCTTCAATTGATATCCTCAAATATAGTTCCTAAGTTTTACGAACAATATTATAACAACATCTTTTAAAAAATAAGAGAGTGTTGACTGATTTAGAAGTGTTAGTTTATTTTTCCAAAGAATATTTTATTTTCATTTAAATTTTTTAAGTGTGATTCCTAATAGTCGTTTTACAAAACAGAAACTGGAAGATTATAAGAGATTATTTTTTTACGTTTATGTTAAGGTCAAGCAGGGCTATCCCGCCAGCGGGGCTACCCCGGCGTTTGGCTATAACTTTAGTTCTATTAATTTTTAACTACACTGACATCTATGTTCAGATAGGGGAACTGCTTATTTTGGCATTAAAATATAGATGGCAGTACTAGCTCGTAAACTGTTTGAAAGAAACACAACTTTTGACGGGACGCCATTTTTTATGCTGTGTAAGTGAAAACGTGATCCAGAGTTTTTGTGGTTTTCTTGTGAAACAAGTTGTTTTTTCATCGGTTCTAAACGTAAGTGTTGATTTTAAACACAGGAGATTCTTTTGTGCAATTTAGTTTTACTCTGCGCTTTGATTTTAATGAGTTATTTGATTCGATATAATAGCCCCACAAAATGTAAAGGAGGGGTTATTACGACGAAAACAAGAAGGTGTAATAGCCCCACGATTTTTGTATGAAGTTGAAAAAAGTTAGGGATGTTTGTAGTCGATAAAAATATAATGACTATCGATTTCTTTGAGTCTTGTATGACAAAATTTTTTACTAATCTTAATGTTGTAGATGGTCCGCCATTATAAACGCAAGAAAGAAAAAACATATACTGAATTAACTATTCAGAAAGCCTTAGATGATGTTCGGGAAAACAAAATGACTATTTACGCAGCAGCAAAGTATTACGAGGTACCGAGATCTACAATACGCACAAGACTACATTGTTCTAGAGATTCACCTGGTCATCCAACAGTTTTTTCGTCTGAAACCGAAAGCCTCATTGCAGAATCCCTTCATATAATGGAGAAACATGGTTTTCCCTTAACAACCAAAGAAGCCGCCATATTAATTTCGGAGTATGTACGCCGAAATGGTTTAACGACACCGTTCAAAGACGATATACCAGGCAAGGACTGGTTCTACGGCTTTAAAAAATGGAACGGACTGTCTATCGAAAAACCGCAAGCGGTAGAAATCTCTCGGCGTAAGGCTTGCAATCCGTTCGTAGTGTACGATTATTTTGATATATTAGAAAAAGTGGTAGAGGACCTAGATTTGAAAGACAAGCCAGACAGAATCTACAACTTAGACGAAACGTCTTTTTGTGAGGATCCAGTGAAAGCAAAGGTCATCGGAAAAAAAGGATTTCGGTCGACTAGGACCACCAGCGGACCAGGCAGAAATAATACCACAGTGCTCCTGGCAACAAATGCCTGCGGGGACAAATTACCTCCGCTGATAATTTTTCAAGGCAAGTTTCTGTGGACGCAATGGCTTTATCCAAATGAGGAAGTGAAAACTGCGTATGCAGTAAGCCAACGAGGGTGGATGGAAACCACTATATTTGAAAAATATCTAAAAGAAGTCTTTGTGCCAGCGACAAATGGTAAACGGCCAATCCTCCTCATTTTTGATGGACATTCGTCCCACGTAGACTTAAATGTGATTGAATATGCAGTATCTGTCGGGATAACAATTATTAAACTTCCCCCACATTCATCTGATAGACTGCAACCACTCGATTGCAGTACGATGAAACCACTCAAAGATAAGTGGGAAAGTGAGATTATCAAATGGCAGAGGCTACACATAGGATCAAAATTACCAAAGCCAGAATTTGCTCGAATGCTGACAAAAATTTGGGATGAATTAAATCCTGTAATAATCCAAAACGGTTTTAGGAGAACTGGCGTGTGCTACTAACTCGTTTATCGCGGCGGAATAGCCCCATAAATTTTTCAAAACGTTTTTTAGTGAAAATGCACTCATCTACCATATTTTAAGGTTTAGTATCGCATACATATCGTCCAGTATTCTTTAACACACTATATTTTATTTCGGTAGCTTCATAGATGGCGGAAGTATAACCAAAAGACGGAATAGCCCCACAGAGGGGCTATTGCGCCGTTTTCCATATTTTTATTTATGTCGCCTTATTTTGCATACTCATTGTTTGTTTCTTGCAGACGTAATGGCGAGAGGCGATTAATGAATGAATACTTAATATGCTGCATTGATTCATTTGTTATAATTGCTTAAAAGGGCGACGGTACAGGTGTTTTAATTTCAGGCCAAACTTTTTTCGCACGGAATAGCCCCGCTTGAACTTACTTTAAGTTTTAGACTGGTATGTTAACGCAGTACTACAGACAATGAAAAATAATAGAGTGCCTCGAGAGGATGGGATTAGTACGGAAATGTTAAAAATAGCCAAACACCAATTACTACCACATATATGCAATTTGTTTAATTCAATTTTAAAAACCGGTAATATCCCTGAACAGTTCTGTCATTCAAATATTATTCTTTTACATAAAAAAGGAGATAAATCTGACGTCAACAACTATAGACCAATAAGCCTAGTATCTCACTTGTATAAAATGTTCATCAAGGTTATCCATAACCGTATTGCAAAGCAACTCGACGACGAGCAACCACCCGAACAAGCTGGATTTCGCGGAGGACTCTCCACCACCGATCACCTTCATACAATCAATCAAATTATTGAAAAATATCAAGAAAATAACATCTCATTGTACATGGCCTTTGTAGATTACTCTAAAGCGTTTGATAGTATTACACACAATTCAATATTCGACGCCCTTCAAGCTCAAAATATAGGTTCTACATAATATTAATTTACTCAAAAATGTATATAACAACAGCACAGCTTCAATAAAATTGCAAACAATTGGTCCAAAATTTCAAATCCAAAGGGGTGTTAAACAGGGCGACCCATTATCTCCTAAATTATTCAATAGTACCTTGGAATATATATTTAGAAAACTTATGTCTCATATCTAAATTGACAGACCATTTGCAATAGAGCAATAAAATACCATGATGGGATGTAGATATGTTGGATAGGGTCATCAGTTTTTATAGAATCAGAAAAAATGGACTGTTCGGCTGATTTTCCACTTCTTTGATTTTGCGGCAGCTGCTGGATGGCTTGCATACAGGAATGAAGCTAAATTGTTAGAATGCCCCAAAAAAAAACATTTTGGACTACTTGCAGTTCAAAGTACAAAATTCGTAAATTTTATGCTGTGAGCTTCCTCAGGTGAGGTACCGACAAGCTACATCGTGTGTTAAAGGAAGACATAAACTATTGCGGTGGAATCAGTAGTCTCAGTGGTATTTTAAAAGAGCTGGGTTACAAATATAAAAAATGGGAGTCCAAACGAAAAGTTCTCATTGAAAGACATGATATTGTGGTCTGGCGAGCTAAATATTTGCGAACAGTGAAGCGCTTGAGGGAAACTGGAAAACCAATTGTATATATAGATGAAACATATATACATACTGCACATGAAGTTAATAAGTGTTGGCAGGGTCCCAGTGAACCTGGAGTTTCAAAAGCAATTTCTCTTGGTGAAAGATATATTATAGTTCATGCAGGTAGCAGGGAAGGATTTGTTGAAAATTGTTTACTTGCATATAAAACTAAAAGTATTTCAGCTGATTACCATCACGACATGAATCGAG
>CAJQZM010023015.1:0-10128 GCA_907164665.1 Colias nastes | reverse complement strand
CAAATGAATTTTATCAATGGCTGAATGAACAAAAAACTACTTAGATATATTTTTTTTGTACCAGCCAATTAAATATATTTTTTCATTCCAAAAGCATTTTAAAACGATTCCACGAAACCGAATAGCCGATATATCAATAAAAAACGACGACTGTTATCTCATATGTACAGTGGCTACACAATACTAATTAAAGTCGACTCAATACATCCATACAGATTTGACGAGATACAATCCCCGCTACCTCCGTACGTGACGGTGGTTATCTCAGTTCTGCTATAATTGAACACGAAGGCACTTGACCGCTATAGATTTGGAGCCAGGAAACGAGTATAGTATAAAGTTCATACTACTATTTGGTATATGTGCACCCTTACCCTGATATAAGTATACCAATTATACCCATACCCTGATATATGTATATCAATGTACTTGGATTTTTTCTAGGTATATCAATGACTAAGAGGAAATATGTCACTGTATTCTTGTTATGAAAACGTAAAATTATACTAGATTGATAATTGAACATTGTTATAACGATGGGTGATTTTTTAATTGTTAAATAAGTCCTACGTATCAGAAATCGAATCGAAATCTAATAAATGAAAAACAGTGTGTAAAACGAACTATTGAAAATATATTCAATTTGAAGTTCTACGAAAACGTATTTGATATTCATATTTTGGATTCAATAAATACATTTTTTTAAACAGTTATAAAATGCTATATAATAGAGCAGTGGTAGATATAAAATCCTCTTACTTTACGCTAAAGAAAATTCGTACCTATATAAAGAAATCCGATCGTATCTAAACAAATACACATTAATGTTTTCAGAACCATCCAACAATTAGTCACTAATCCAATATTTTTCATTAATCCATTTCACCTTCAAATACCTAGAAGCATGACACATATTGTTAGCATATAGGCATTAGCCTTGATATGTCTGATTCACTTATCGGGAAAGGCTTTTGTAGAAACGTCAAAGCTATGCGTAAACAACTCTCGCTTCAACCAGCTTTAGATTTTCCGTTTTATTCTGTTACTAGGACGTGAATAGAAGTGAAAAAGCATAGCCGTTTCAGTGTACATGTTTTGTAGAGCTAAAATGAAAGGTTTTAATGATTTTACAGAGGAAAATATACGAAAATTTTAACTTTGACAGACAGGTCGGGGAAGTATCAATTATTTGTACTATTAATGATTTGTATTTAATAATTTATTTATACAACTGTCTTATACTATAAACGTGCCCATTTTAAACCAGACTAGAAAATATTATTTTACATGTTTATCGACGTACGCGCAAATAAAGTAAAACCGTATTTTTACTTGACATAAGCTTGGATACACTCAATATTTAGGCATTATTCTGTTTTCACGTTAAGAGGAGGCTCCCTTTCTCATTTCTGGCACTGAGAGACCGGTTACGGTACTAGACGCTAAAACAGCAGTAATAAAGTTGAATATCGCGTGCGCTCTTTGATCGCGTTCGAGCTCGAAAAGTAAGTCTCAATTCGTATTTCGTTTATAACTAAAGTAATAATTGATCTAGAGAAAAAATATCTTGGGATTCAATAGTAAACTCCTTTTTCTTACTGTTAACATTTATTTTAGACATAAAGTCCAAGTAAATCTTTAAAAAAATGTAATAATCCTTAAAAAAGGCATCATTTTTGAATAAAAAATGAATCGAGCGAAAATGTTACAATTATGTTTCTGTCTTGTACATCGAAAGAAAAAGACCCAATAAATCATATACTAAATTTCCATTTTGATTGTATGTGTGACTGTTTCAGAATATTAATGCAAATTCACATAAAATTTAGGGAGCTTGCCCTTAATGTATAGGAAAGGAAACACCTAAATTTAAGCACTCAATATCTAATCTGTTAAGATTAAAACATAAAATTAGCTATAATTTATTTTAATATTAGTTTAAAATCTTCCCGCTAGTTTCATGGCTATAGAACATAAAGTCAATAACGATTCATCGTTTGCTGCATGGCTATCGCGTCTGCACCAATATCAAATTAAAGAGAATAATTAGATACTTAAATTACATCGTGAATAAAAAACCAATAAAACGAACTCAATTGACTTTTTGCAGTCTTCTAAACTGGTATTAAGTAACTACATAGTTAACGTTTAGAATTATGTTCGTACGGTTTATATTATCAATGCAATTTATACAGAGATCTTTTTTATCACATTATTATATGCAACAAGACATGAATCGATATAATTTTGCTAGTAGTCTATATTATCGTATCACTACATAGTATAAAACAAAGTCGCTTTCTCTGTCCCTATGTCCCTATGTATGCTTAAATCTTTAAAACTACGCAACGGATTTTGATGCGGTTTTTTTTAGTAGATAGAGTGATTCAAGAGGAAGGTTTTAGTATATAATTTATTATGTTTTAGACAAAGCGGGCGAAGCCGCGGGCCGAAAGCTAGTTTATCATAAATAGTAAGTAGTATAACAGGCAAAACAATTATTAGATTAATAATATTACCGAAATCACATAAATAAAAAATTAATTAAGACATTAATATTAGTGGTGACTTCTAATAATAACTTTTTTAATATAATGCAATATAGCAAAGTAATAATAAGTATATATAAATGAGAAGTCTTGAAATCTACTATCTGTAGACTATTATAGATTTACAAATAATATATTGAGTAGATATATAACGATTAATATATAAGCCGATAAGAGCCTCTCACTACATTACCTGATACGTATGCAAAATGCCGTGTAATAACAGAATATATTGCAACAATTTACTTCTAACTAATCCTAATAGGTGCTATCAAATATAATTTCTATATAAATTACTATACTATATATATACTATGTAAATATAAACTATGTAAGCCACATTCCGGTCCTGCTTACTTTATAGTGCTTATAGTCAGAACCTAGAAGAATATTATACTTTATTATTCGAGACCCTACTCTATTAATACCAATATAAAAAAAACTTCGTGTCGACCCAAACAAAATATCAGATACTAGCTTTCCGACCGCGGCTTCGCCCACGTTTTAAAAGAAAAATCCGCATAGTTCCCGTTCCCGTGGAATTTCCAGGATAAAACCTATCCTATGTGTTCATCCAAGTTACCCTCTATATGTGTACTTAATTTCATTGTAATCGGTTCAGTAGTATTTGCGTGAAAGAGTAACAAACATAAATACACATAGGTACACATACATCCATCCTCACAAACTTTCGGATTTATAATATTAGTAGGATATAATATCACATAACATAACATAATATATTTACGAAGCTACCTAAATGTACCATCAACAATGTTTTTTGGTAAATATAATCTTCATTATGTTTTCAATTATTATAAGATCGAAGCCTTCGATAAAAATGAAATAAATACGTGTCAGAACGAAATGGCACAGCCCGGGTTTTGTTTGATATTTGATTTTGCCTCTATTTGAAACGATCATAAGATACTTTAATCTTCTTTTGACATAGAGGTCACATCCAAATAGATAATGAAATATGTGTGGAAATATGTATATGTGAGATATATGTACGAAAACTTGACGTAAAAGAATTTGGACTTAAACAACAAAGGAATAAACATCACTATAGTTGTTTGTGAAACAGTTTTGTTACATGTTTTTGTTATACGTTGCGTGACTTTTTTTTAATTACTCTCCGTCAATACTTCGACAATCATCAATCAATAAGTCAAAGAGATTGATGAATGGGCCTGTAAAATCAATTCGGTGGTGATGATGTGTTTTGCTGCCTAATTTGACATTAAACATGGTGCAGTGGAATATAAATTAATGATCTTCGCCTTTAGCTTAGTAAATTAAAAGTCAAGAATTTCATTACTGGGAAAGCCTTGGGCTGTTTCTATAGATAAAATTCGTTACCATAAAATGAGGTTCGAAGTCAAAAGTGGAGAGCTTTTAGGCTAACGAAGCAAACAGTTTATAATCACAAATCCTTATACTTTTACGTGAATTAAATGTAAATAAAAGTATATAAATAGAAATAAAAGTGGATTAAATCAATAAAAGTTCGTAAAGAAGATATAATTATATATATATATATATATAAGATATTAATTTAAAAGGTTATATTTTCCTTTCCTTTTAGTAATGCTGATGCTCTATATTTTTAATGAATTACATTTCTCTGACATCGCCGTCAGTTGAAATATTTAAAATAAGGAAGAACTGGGATTTCTCGTTATTAACTTATTAATTCCTAAAAGTTTTCAAATTAGAAACTTTTTTTTACTCTAACAAAAGGAATGACTTTTGTGCTGAATTCACCAAAAACACCAACCAATACAGCCGACGAAGACGTTCCATTATAACATTCATTACGTCAAATTATTCAAATTAAATCAAGCATTCGTCGCTCCCTTTATCAATGGTCAAATCTCGACAGCCGGCCTGAAAGTTGAATGGTACAATGAAGCTCTAAATAACTGGAGAGGACAGATCGGCGCCTCTGACGACGGTGGTAGCCACACGCTCGCGGACTGACGGACAATACCATAGCCTTGACTGCTCCGCCACTGTTTAAAGCTTACTGGAGTGAGAATTTTCAATGGTTGAAAAGAATATGCTTTAATTAGATGTGCATTTTTGTAAGTGTACATGTTATGAGCTGATTTTTATATCTATACTAGTATAATAAAGCTGAAGAGTTTGTTTGTTTGTTTGTTTGAACGCGCTAATCTCAGCAACTACTGATCCGATTTGAAAAATTATTTCGGTGTTAGATAGCCCACTCATCGAGAAAGGCTATAGGCTATAATATAATATCATCACGCTAAGACCAACAGCAGCGGAGCCACGCGGGTGAAACCGCGGAGCGCAGCTAGTATTTTATATCCCTGACTGTTCTGTCACTGTGTTAAGCTTACTAGAGTGAGAATTTTCAACCATTGAAAATAATATGCTTTAATTAGATGTGCATTTTTATACTGCTGTTTACGCATGTAGCTGTTTTGTGACTATATTATATTATCCTTTATTGCTCCGCCGCTGCGTTAAGAGTGTGGAGTTAGAATAATTATCAATCGTTGAAAAGAATACGCTTTAATTACATGTTTTTGTATGAGCTGATTTGTGGAATAGACTGTTCTACATTTCTATTTTTGTACCTACAAGTAGTATACTGAGTAGTAGACTCTTAGATAATTAATTCTTGCAGCAAATAATTAGTTTAGTTATTAAGACGATTTTCTTG
Source organism: Colias nastes (assembly GCA_907164665.1). Taxonomy (NCBI): domain Eukaryota; kingdom Metazoa; phylum Arthropoda; class Insecta; order Lepidoptera; family Pieridae; genus Colias; species Colias nastes. The sequence continues at coordinate 4,887 of CAJQZM010023015.1, read as the reverse complement.
TTATAATGCAGAATATTATCGCAACAATTGAAACTTGAAAGCTTACTTCCTAATGGTAATTTGAGTATACCTAAGGATAGATGAACAAATATAAAATTATACGTCTGATACCGTATAATATTAACTGGATTATTAGGAACACAAACTGGATTATTGTCGAATATCACTACATAGTATAAAACAAAGTCGCTTTCTCTGTCCCTATGTCCCTTTGTATGCTTAAATCTTTAAAACTACGCAACGGATTTTGATGCGGTTTTTTTTAATAGATAGAGTGATTCAAGAGGAAGGTTTTAGTATATAATTTATTAGGTTTTAGACAAAGCGGGCGAAGCCGCGGGCGGTAAGCTAGTGCATAATAAAATCGTTGAAACCGTACAAAGTGCTCACTGGTAAGAATTAATTATTTTTGTATTCGTACTTAGCATATTGAGAAAGAAAAGGAGGTTTAAGTTTAAGTGTGTTCTTGTTTCCTGGGCATGAAGGAATATTTTATCCTTATGCATGGACATTTGATGTTATCTATTGTATCACGTTATTCATATAATAGGCTATATAATAATTATATAAGATAGAGATATCATTCAAGGCTATTTATGTGCACTCAATGTTCAGTTTACAATCTATTTGGTTAAGCGGCTGTTTAGCTGTGGTTAGGCCTGAGTACGGTCAATTTATTATTTATTGATTAATGACAATCATGTTTTACCTAGTCTATATAACAATAAATTAAAGATGTAAATCAGAATAAGTATATTATCACAGAAAATTTCGTTCTATAGGTATGTATTTAAATTGAACATACTTATTTACATAAAACAAACCTGCGTTCTTAAACAAAAACAAAAACTAAGCATGTTTCCGCCCAGCTCACGGACTAAATAAAAAATGGTGCGATTCAAGAGATATAGGAATAAACTTCATTTGTTTGGCCGCGTAAAATCGGAAGCGCAGGTGATAGTCCTTTGAAGATTTTGTCATTCAAAATTATGGTTTAACTGAAGGGGAAAAGATTCAATTTCGATTGCAGTTTTCGTTCCCACTTCGTCTCATTTATACCGCGGCTTCATGTCACGATAATTGACATATCAGACGTGGATAACACACCAAGTAACATCATAAGTTATTAAGGTTTCCGCGACGCTTTGATACAAAATATTGCCAATACAAGTTGATCGATGGTATCTGCTTAGTTTGCGTGAGATTTAAATGTGTTATTTAAATGCTGCGTCGAATGTTAGTGAATTATCTCCTTTATTAGTGAGTTTAGCTTGGTAAGGATCTAGTTGGCTTTATTGATTATAAAGCATTTTTATTTACTGTTATGGAATAAATTTTACTTAGATAGGTACACCTAGATACACCAAGGTGGTTCATGTAATGGACTTTTTATAATCAAGCAGAAGTCCCTGATGTTTTTACTGAAATAGCAATAAATATACTGGTGTTAGTCGTAACTTTTGATTTAATATTTTTGTGGATGAATAGTTGTCAATATAGTTGTCACTGTTATCTGTCAAAACATGCTTAGCTGTCGAATACTATAAAATGCCGCGTTCCTTTGAATCGTGGCGCATTCGTACAAATCGTGCCTAGGGGCTCGGACGTTGTTTATACGACGTTTGACCCAACTACCCTCACTTTACTAATAGTCGTTGACTTGCTGCGATTTGTTATCAACTACCTACATCAATTAGGTAGCTGTGTAGAATCGCAGTACATTCTTATTACATTCAAACTAATATTTAACCTGGCCTCGCGTGTAATTTCTTATACTGGTATAATTTATTTGTAAAAATTGTGTTTAAATAATATATTTGTGTACCTATATAGTCCAACGAAAATTTTTAGGTCTACTCTAGGGACTGAGCTCAGAACCTTTCTTGTACAATTTTACTTTACTTGGAAAATCCATAAAATGAATCAACGATGCGTGAATGAATAAGGGTTTGTTCAGAAACTACAACTGCTTATAAGTAGTATCAAAGTTTTATTACACATATAAAATTATATTTAATACAACAATATAAAACTATTATTATAGTAAATACAAATTCCAATATTCAATATACAACTCCAACTTTTAAACCCTGACGTTACAACAAAAACTATAAAGGCAGGACACAATATAGTCTAGGACGTTTATTTATGGGTCAAGGTATACGCTTTTACAATAGAATTCCTCATAATATTAAAGAGTTTAGTAGTTCTAAATTTAAAACTTATATAAAAAATGTACTAGTTCAGAGAGCGTACTACAGTATTCAGGAATATATGGACGATAAAAACCCATGGAGGGTTGTCGCGTAAAAACCACAGGACAGTTCTTTGGCATGTTATTATAATATATGATGTTACATAATATGTATTTTGTAAAATTGTAAAACTGACATGATTTAAAAGAGCAACTATGGAGTTTCTTGCCGGTTCTTCTCCGTAGATACTGCTTTCCGAATCGGTGGTAAATTTTAAAATATGTAATGACGTTTCAAAAGTGCTTCTTTAAGAAGTCTAATTGAATAAATAAATGTTTGAGTTTGAGTTTGAGTTTGACTTTAAAAACGCTTTCTTATGTTTTTGGTGAGGTAGATTGTGAAGGATGTATAAAAAATAAATAAATAAGGATGCATCTTAGTTAGCTATAAAGTACTGTCGAACCGGTGCGCGGTGGCATGGATTGTTTAATGATTTGATTTTTTAGATTTCTATCTGATTGTGCATAAATAAGATCCGGCCTTTGCATGACTAAGTACAGACTTTGCTAAAAACGCATTTTTATGCTTTTAGTTGAGCTAGCTCGTGAATGTTTTAGTCATAGTTCTTAGTTAACTGTGGAAATAAAGTCCGAAGAAGTGGTGACTGATAGTTTTATGATTTGATTGTATATTAAATGCTGCCGAAAGATAAAGTAGGTATGGAATGTATTTAAATAAACAATCTATTTAATACATAATAAATGAAGGTTAAATAGATATGATAGGTTGAATAGATATTCCTCAAATAATTCCTGAAAGACATTGAGTAGATTAATTTAATATTTTTAAACTTTTCGTTTTATATTATAAAAACAGTCTTTATTTTCCTGAAACATGAAAATTCTCTTTCAACATTAAGAATAGCGTTAAATTAAGCTAATGACTTACACTGATCAATTTTCTTTGCAAATTTTCCTCCTTCTTCCCCTTAAATAAAATTTATGTGCAAATATTTAGAAAGTATACATTAGTTAATGAATGCAGTTCTTGGCAATGTGTACTCAATCTATGTCCTTATTCTGGTGTATTTTTTTTTATTTCATACTTATATCGTTAACGTTTTTCTATTACACTCCACATTCTTACAGATATTCGCTTAAACTTAAAGCAAGTGAAAAAGTTATCGATTAGAACGGTAACATTTTAAAATTCTTTAAGAATATGATCACAGATACATTGTACATTTACCTGGACCTTTATTTACTTAATAATTTAATGTTATGTTTCTTTTATTATTTGTCACTCTAACTCACATATAAAATAAACAAAACATATCTAAAAGTTCTAAAATTTCTTATAAATGAAGTTCTTTGCTCTGAATATGATATTATAAGAATAAGGGCGCATGTATAATGGATGATACTAAGGCTGTCACTTGACGCACCCCAGCAATATCATTACATCTGGAACTGCCTTCGAATACTTGCTAGCGATAATTCGTTTTATGTTTTGCCTTACCAGATATTTACTTTTATTAATGACTGTTATTCATAACTTGCAAATGTTTTCGAGATGCAATCATTTATCTTACAATATCAAAACAAAGTTCAGTTATTTTCAAATATTGGAGTAGCTTTTACAATAACATTTCTATAATTATTTGTCTCTTATACCTACAAAAGGTTTATTTTTTCAACACCTTTATCAACTTAGATGTTCGATTAGATGTTCATATTCTGTGCAATTTATAAACATTCAATTAATTTGTTACATATTATTATGATGTTAATAATAATCATAACAAAATTACCACGTTTTGACTGTATTATTTATTTTACCTACTTATTTATAAAAGCTGCATTTATTTTTGGCAAGCCTTGATACTGCAATATATTGTGTTTTATATTTATACTACATTATCCTTATTTAGGCGATTAACACACGGCACCGCGCACCGCGGCGGTTGGCAGTGAAGCCCTACGAGGAACGGACCGTTCGACCGCGCGGTCGGGCGGTGTATGTGTGTTTGGTATCAACGGATTTAATAGAAGCCAATGCAACTTGAGAACCGCTTCACCGCCAACCGCGGCGGCACGCGGCACCGTGTGTTAATCGCCTTACTCCCTCATCGCATATGTAAAAACAACATGATAACACCTGTACCACATGAAAACATCCAAAAGCAAATGAAACAGCCGAAAGCAGCAAAATCACAAAATAAAGCGTCTACAAACAGCGCTCCCCAATATAAAGCCTCGGTTACTAAGCCAGACTTATTTTTCACCGTCATTAACTCCATTCAAAGGATAATGCATTCTTTGCAATAACGCGTGGTAATGTATGGAAAATAGGTGCAGCATGGGGTTAACTTTGAAGGAAAATGTACGTTTTTCATTTATCTTACTTATGTTTTAAATAAAATTACCTTCACGTGTGTTGTGTTTGGATTTTAAACGTGAATCGCTCTGAATAGGATTGCGTGTTTTGTAAATAAGTTAGATTGTTGGAATATTTTGATAATTTGAAAAATGTTGAATACGTAGGAGACCTACCTACTAATTTTTGGAATGATTTCGAATTCTATATTTTCCATTATAAATCAATGACTCCTATATTGCATTAAATCTGATTGTTTATTTTGGGTGATTTAATAAACGAGATAGTATTGTTTTTAAATTATATGTTATACTTT